>JAABOM020061633.1:0-45190 GCA_011800125.2 Solanum clarkiae
TTCATGCCAAGTGATACGAAATCAAGTAACCTTACATACCTCGTTGTATGACCTCATTACTACCTCAAGATAACCTTACCTTCCTCCAAATACTTATCTAAAACATTGTAGGTAATAAAACTAGCAGTAATAGCCAATAAATACACCTTGGCATCCCAATCACATAATAAAACAATACATGGGCAGCAAGCGGGTGTTTATAAACCCGAACGTATACTTCCAACCTCTACGCCTCTAATCATATTTTCCAACACACAATCACATTTACACATCATGACCAGCCTGCTTTAATTCCATATCTATACTACAACAGCCCACAAAGTACAACACATCACAATTCCACACAACCTAAAAATGGACACCATAACGTTACCTTCCTTCGCTACATTTCGACGTTGACAACTCCAAATCTATTTCAACTCTAACCAAACTATTCAAGCAACATTTACACATATAAATAGACCAAAAACAGTATTATAACATCACATAATAAGTCATGGAGGACGTGAGGTAATAGCCTTACATACAACAGCCCGTAAGTTCCAATAAACATGACGCTCAAGATAACACAATAAAACGTGCTTGTTAAATGAAACTAAAATCAGGGAAGCAACCTTAGGGTGATGTTTATAACTAAAATTATGTTAACAAAACCAAGTTATCTTGATTATAAAGCCCACAAACCATATATAAGTCACTAAAAAAAGAGGAAAATATGTAGCAACTCTCAGAACAGATTCTGTCCAGAATTTCCAGCACAAACATACTAGTATGTACTTCTTGTTTTTCATAAGAAAACCATACTAAACACATGTGTAAACTTACTTAATACTATCTTCAATGTATAGGTCTTGCACAAGAACCCTAGAAGTTCCCTTTTTGCTGCTTTGCAAGTCAATACACGTTGAGAGAAAAGTTGGAGAAAAAGCTAATTTTTTTTGTATTTAAGCTGACAATGACTTGTGGGAGATGCTTTAGGCCCTTCTTAAATGGATATTTGGCCGAATTACTAAGGCTACTTAATCTTTACATCACCAAGTTGGTGATGCAATTCCTTTCCCCTTTCACTTGGGCCTTTTGGAGCTCCAAATGGATGGACTTGTGCTACCTATTTTCAGCTTTCTTCTTCACTTGGGTTGGCCCTAAAATATCCAAGAACATGTGACGTCTTTGGGACCTTTTAATATCCTCCTTGGGCTGATCATATAGTCCCTTTATGATGCTAAAACATGGTCCAAATTTACACCCTTAACACAGACTTTTTTCATTATCGAACTTGAACAAATTCGACATCGAGCCTCGTCTCCGTTTAACTAACAAATTTAAGCTAAGCAAGTAGGTGACTCACCTACTTGCTTATAAGTCCTACAAGCACCACAACTCTGTCACTTCACTATAAGTCTGTAATATCCTCAATTCGACACAAAACATGTATACACTCGACCCTTTTAAGCGTTAGACGCACATATAGCCCATTAACACGAGATTCAACCACTTTTAAAATTTAGCGCTAATTTTACCAAACCATGTCATGTTTCATTTTTATTGTACTAGTTTTGTAAGGTGTGGGGTGTTACATCGGGTTTCATTCATGGGTACCTTTCACCTATAAAGTCTTATCTTCCATTTCTATGAAAATCACATGTTTCCAAGTTGTGTTGCTTATGGGTATTATTCATTGGTAATCATGATAATATAGTATATTGGGTTTCATGAAAGTTTGATTGGAAACACATGTTTACTCATTTTAAATCTATACCATGAGATGATTTGCCAATTATGACCATGCATATTTTGAGCTATGAAACTATAATCTATTATGATATTGGATGGGGGTTTTCAATGTATATCACATGAGGGTGTTACCAGGTATTGGTGGGTTGATTTTTCTTCAAGTTTTCTTGCATGATTTTTCTCTTGAATTGCATCATCTTATACTAGCATTACTCACCCGCCGAGTATTTGATAAAATGTCCGATTATGGAATCTTGATTCATTGAAGGTCTAATGTATGGCTTATGAGTTAAGTGACTTCATGATTATGAAATGAAAGTATATATGAGTTGTTTGTTTGAAAAGTATATATAGTGTTGTATGTTGACCACACCTTATTGAGGGGGTGCTATGCCTCAATCACCATAGATGGTAAGGTGAGACAACTATCAAGCAATAGACGGGTTGATACCTCAATTACCATTGATATTACGGTGAGACAACCATCAACCAATTGAGGGGTTGATACCACAATCACTATTGAAGGTAGGGTGAGATAACCAACAACCAATTGCATAGTTGATACCTCAGTCACAATAGATGGTAGGGTGTGACAATCTATCATAATGTTGGTATCTTCTCACGTATGTAATATATTCTATATAAGAATGTTTTACTTCAAGCATAATTCATACATGTCATGTTGTTATTATGCTATCCATTGCTTATAATATTGCATTTTACCTGATAGCCTATCTTTTGTTTCATTGCATCCTACATACTTAGTACATTCAAACATACTAACGGATACTCTATGACTATATGATGTTACCATGTAAGAATCGGAGCCCCACTTGATCATCCTCCTCCTCCATGTGGCTAGTATGATTTCTCTTTGAGTAAGTTAGTCAGTCCTCTACTCTGAGGACATACTTCTCTTGATTTATGCTATGTATTAACTCTTCTCATGTTGGAAACTTATGACTATGAGGGTGAGCCCGGAGATTGTCTTGGCCACCGCACCTATCTATATATTAGAGGTGTTATTGGAACTTTATGACATCTTAATTCTATACTATTGGCTTGTTATGTTTCTATGGTATCAAGTATGTTCCTTAGACGCGTATTCCCTTTTTGCTTTCTCTAATTGTTGTTTTATTACTTCTGCGACCAAGGATGTGTAAAGATATACTAAGAGGCTTGTTTGGGGTCACTTCGGGTTCCCTATTCGCTATGTTACATCTAGGCCCTAGGTCTGGGTGATGACAAACATGATAGCAGAGCACTAGGTTATTAATGGTCCTTAGCATTGAGCACACTACATCGATTAGAGTGTGATTCGTAGTTGAATTGTGCACCACAACTATGACTAAGAGCCTATGAGACATTTTAGGAAATATTTCCCTTCTTAATGGTTTGTGTCGTGCTATATAAGTTAGGTAAAGCCTTCACTCTAATGAAGAGCTCACAGACCCGAGGATCAACCGGCTCATGGAGAGCTTCGGGATGCTCTCACCTTACTAGCTCAAGCCATGGCTAATCAAGTCAACCAAGGGGCCCAAGCCCCTCATGGTCCTACTTCGGCATCTAGGGTAAGGTATTCGATTAGGATGAACCCACCGGAGTTCAATGGATTATGGATCTAAAGTGGATGAGGACCCTCAAGAATTTATTATGAGGTATACAAAGTGTTCTCTATTATGGGTGTGAGATCGGAAGAGAAGGCGTAGTTGGCGGCTTACCAACTCAACAAGGTGTCCCAAATATGGTATACTCGATGAAAGGAGGAGAAGGGGATCAAGAATGTGGTTCTATGGGAGGAGTTTAAGATGGGTGTATCCAATTTGGTGAATGAAGAATGTCATGCTGCTATGTTGATAGAGGACATGGACTTGTCCCGCCTTAGATGTTATGCCGAATAATTGGATGGGGAGAAGTTGACGAAGAGAAGGGGTAATGAGGCCATGAGGTACCATTTTGATGGTAAGTTCCAAGGTCGCAAGGGTTACCGGTTTCACCGAAGCTGAGGGCCTTCTCATGTTCCTAGTAGAAGGTTTGGCAATGACAATCCAAGGGTCCAAACTGATGGTGGTGTGGAGCCTAGTGTTATGTGCCCAAAATGTTGTAGAGGCTATAGTGGCACATGTTTGAGGGATACTAATGATTGTTATGGTTGTGTAGAAGTGGGTAAGAAGAAGGTTAATTGTCCTTGTAATCACAACAATGGTAAAGATGATTGTCCATAAGGCTTGGGTGCAAATGTGGTTCCTTTGGGAAGAGGAGGCCAACAAGGTGTTACCCCAAGGCACAATCGGTTCTGTTCCCTTCAAGGGTCTTGAGGGGTATATGAGATTCTCGATATCATCGCTGCTATGTTTAAAATTCTTTGGTTTTATGTGTATGTATTGATAGACCCGGGTGCCACTCTTTTTTTTTGTTACTCCTTTTGTTGCCAAACAGATTCATATTGAGCCCGAAGTATTTTGTGAGTTTTATGAGGAATACACTAATATTGATGCATTTATTATTGCTAGAAAGGTCTACAGAAATTGTCCCATTTGTATTTTGCATAAAATTTTGCCTTGTGATTATGTTGAGTTGGATATAGTGGATGTTGATGTCATTCTTGGGATGGATTGGTTGCATGCATATTATGCCTCTAATAGTAGAACCCGTAGGGTCAAATTCTAATTCCCAAATAAACCTTTCCTTGAGTGGGAGAGTCATGATGTAGTGGTTAAGAGTAGGTTTGTCACTTGCATTAAAGCCCCAATGTTGATTTCTAAAGGATATCTCTATCATCTTATGAGGGTTAGGGATGTTGAGTCCAAAGTCCTTCCTATTGAGTTGGTTCCGGTGGTTAGTGAGTTTCTTGATATCTTTCAAAATGATCATCCCAGTTTTCCTTCCGAAAGGGAAATAGACTTTGGTATAGACCTCCATCCTGATACTCAACCCATTTTTGTTCCCCCTTAACGTATGGCCCTGGCGGAGTTAAAAGAGTTGAAGGAGCAATTGAGGGATTTGTTGGAGAAGGGTTTTATTAAGCCTGGACAATGACTTTAGGCTGCGACGGTATTGTTTGTGAACAAGAAAGATGGTACTATAAGAATGTGAATTCATCATCGGCAACTCAATAGGGTCACTATAAAGAATAAGTATCCTCTACCGAGGATCGATGATCTCTTTGACCAACTTCAATGAGCTAGTCACTTCTTTAAGATGGATCTTCGGTCGGGGTATCATCAAGTGAATGTGATTGAGTGTGACATTTCCAAGACGACTTTCTAGACTAGGTATGGGAACTATAAGTTTGTGATCATGTCCATTGGTTTGATTAATGCACCAACTATCTTTATGGATATCATGAATAGGGTCTTTAAACCCTACCTTGATGTTTTATGGTGGTTTTCATTTATGATATTTTGATTTATTCTCATAGTGAGGAGGCGTATGTGACTGTTTTTGAGGTGGTGCTACAAAAATTGAGGGAATAGAAGTTGTACGCTAAGTATAGAAAGTGTGAAATTTGTTTGAAAGTGGTCGCCTTTCTAGGTCATGTGGTATCGGGGGATGGTGTTAAGGTAGATCCAAAAAAGACGAAAGTGATTAGAAATTGGCCTAGACCTTTGACTCCATCGGATATTAGGAGCTTCTTGGGCTTAGCAGGTTACTACCAATGATTTGTGGATAGGTTCTCTTCTATTTCTTCTCCTATGTCTAAGTTGACCCAAAAGAAGGCAAAATTTGTGTGTACCGACTTCAAACCTTAAAGGATAAGCTTGTCTCCGCTCCCATCTTGTCACTACCAGAAGGGTTGGAAGAGTTTGCTGTGTATAATGATGCCTCCCAAATTTGTTAGGGTTGTGTTTTGATGCAAAATGGTAAGGTGATAGTTTATGGCTCAAGACAACTCAAAGTGCATGAAAAGAATTATCCTACTTATGATCTTGAATTGGCCGCCATGGTATTTACTTTGAAAATTTGGCATCATTATCTTTATGGGGTGCATGTTGATGTGTTTACGGATTAGAAGATTCTCCAATATGTGTTCACTCAAAAAGACCTCAACTTGAGATAACAAAGGTGGTTAGAAATTCTTAAGGATTATGATATGAGTGTGTACTATCACCTCAGTAAGGATAATATTGAGGACGATGCTTTGAGTAGGACGTCTATGGGTAGCCTAGAGCACGTTGACGATGGGGGTAAATAGTTGGCTAGAGAGGTTCATTGGTTGGCTAGATTGGGAGTTAGCTTGGAAGAGGCCGATAATGGTGATATTATGGTTATTAATTGTTCAAAATCTTCTTTTATTGATGAGGTAAAAGCAAAGAAAGATCTTGACCCCTCCTTGTTAAAATTGAAGGCCTTGGTGAGGGAAGGAAATGTGGAGGTTTTCTCCCAAGGGGAGACAGTGCCCTTAGGTACCAAGGAAGGTTTTGACTTCCTAGTGTGGATGACTTGAGAAAGAGGATTCTTGGTGGGGTGGTATGAAGAAAGACATTGAAAAATTTGTATCCTGTTACCATAGTTATCAACAAGTCAAAACCGAGCATCAAAGGTCAAGTGTCCTAACACAAGATATAGAGATTCTCACTTGGATGTGGGAGGAGATTAACATGGATATTGCAGTTAGGTTGCCTAAGACTAGAAAGGGTTTTGATTCAAATTGGGTTGTGATTGATAAAATGTCAAAGTTGGCTCATTTCTTATTGGTTAAAACTACATATGGAGCCGAAGATTATGCTAAGTTGTACATTGATGAATTGGTTGGATTGCATGGGGTGCCTTTGTTATCTTCCAAGATCATGGTTCTCAATTCACTTCTCACTTTTAGAGGTACTTCTAAAGATGTCTTTGTAACAATGTAAAGCTTAGCACGACCTTCCACCCTCAAAAGATGGCCTATCTGAAAGAACAATCAATACTCTTAAGGATATGATTAGAGCTTGTATTTTGGGGTTTAAGGGTATTTGGGATGATCACCGTCCACTCATGGAGTTTGCTTATAATAATTGTTATCATTCAAGCATTGGGATGGCTCCTTTTGAAACCTTTTATAGAAAGCGTTGTAAATCCCTGAGTGGATGGTTTGAGGTGGGGGAGATGGTCTTTCTCGGTCCAAATTTTTTTATGGAGGCTATGGGGAAGATGATTTTGATTAGTGAAAGATTGAAGACCGCCCAAAGTCGATAAAAGTCCTATGCCAATATGAGGAGGAGGGATTTTTGAATTTAAAGTTGGTGATTGGGTCTATTCGAAGGTTTCACCTATGACGGGTGTGGTTCATTTTGGTAAAAAGGGTAAATTACGTCCATGATTTGTTAGTCCTTATAGAGTGTTGAGGAGGATTAGCAAGGTGGCCTATGAGTTTGAGTTTCCCAATGACATGTATATGGTTAATCCAGTCTTCCATGTGTTTATGTTGAGGAAGTGTATGGGTGACCCAAGTGCTATTGTGCCTCTAGATGTTGTTGATTTTGTTGAAGAGAATTTGACTTATGAAGAGGTCTCGGTAGAAAATTTTGATAGACAAGTGAAAAGATTAAGGAACAAGGAGGTAGCTTTCGTCAAGGTCCTTTGGAGGACCCAACAAGTTGAAAGTGCCACATGGAAAGCCGAGGCTGACATACAAAAGTGATATCCATATCTCTTCCACTCTACTCAAGCCTAAGGTAATAATTTAAGTCCCCCTATGTGATTTCAAGTCTTACATTTCGGCACTTATGTCATTGCATGCATTTATGTTTATATTGACAAGTTTATGGTGATTGTTGATGCTCATGTTGAGACTTTTTGAAAATAATGTGTAAGTGCATTTGTTGCATCCCTATTAGGCTAAAATCTTCATGATTACCTTTCTTGTCTACGCTTCTTCGACATTTGGGGACGAATGTGTCACGACCCAAGCCTATCGCCTAGAGCTGACATGGAGAATGGGGAACCCGAAGGAACACCAAACAAGCCTCTTAGCTTATCATTACATATCATTGGTCACAGAAGCGTATAAAAACAATAAAAAGTGAGAATAGGGCAAAAAAGGACTAAGGGGAAAACTTGCATAACATCATAACCAAGAGAAAAAGAGTCAACCTCATATCATATATGCATAGCATGTTCAACAAAAACCTCTAATACTTAGATAAGAGCGGGGGCCAAAACAAAACAACTGGGCTCATGCTGATAGTCAAAATAGAAAATAAAGAAGACTGTCTCAATACATAATAAGAGAAACATAGACTAAGGTCCCTAGAATGGCGGACTCACCAACTAGCTTGAGTAGTACCGAACTAGCCACGTGAAGGAGGAGGATGATCAACTTGGACTCCGGTTCCTACATGGTTATATCACGTAGGCAAGAGTATGCATTAGTATGTTTGAATGTACTAAGTATGTAGGATGCAATGCAACAAGAGAAGGGAATCATAATCAAAATGCATACCAATTGGCAATAGGCAAAATATAACAATATGGCATGTATGATCAATGTATAAGTAAAACATGCTTAAGTAATTCATGCTCATATAGGATATCATATGTGTAGAAGAGACCAAGCTAGATTTCCAAGGTACAAACCCCTTAGTAGGTTAGTGAAGATGCCGCCCCATCACTTAGGTGGTGAGGTACAAACCCCTCACTAGGTTGATGAGTACAAATCCCCATCTCGGTTGATGATGATGCCACCTCATCACCCTAGTGGTGAAATACAAACCCCTCACTATATTGATGAGTACGAACCTCCATCTAGGTTATCCAGACTCTTAGTCCCACTGTATTAGGCATGGTCTATTACAACACTTTATATAGTATTTATCATATACATAAGCTCATTTCAACATCATAACATCATTCATGTCATATCTCATTCTTTGGACCTTCAATTTCTCAAGAAACCACATCCGGACATCTTATCAAACACTTAGAGGGTGTGTAATAGGGGTACAAGACCATTCAATTTAGAGATGGAATCATGCAAGGAAATCTATTATGAAACCACCAGTCAACATCTTACAACACCCTAAAGCTATACACATCAAAATCCATCATCAAATCTTACTACTGATCCAAGATTTATAGCTCAACACACATCAAAACAGTCACAACTTTACATAGCTTTAACATAGTTCATAGACATGTTCATACTAGTAAACCCATTTGTAAAATCAATGTTAAAATCATGCAAATTGAGTAAAAAGGAGATTAGGGCACCATGGGCGGATGAATCTAATGATTGAAATCCACATACCTTTGCTTTGAGGAAGTTCTTGATGAAGATTGAAAATGGAGGCTTGAAGCTTGAAGGAAATCCTTAGTTTCGGATGAGGGTTTTGTGGCTTGAATTTAGGATTGAAGAATATGGATAAATATTTGTGGGGATATTCGGGAATGTTTTGGATGACATGAGGGTGAGATATGGCTAACTATAGGCAAAAACAGGTTTGGAAACACTTAGGCCCAAGACAAAAAAGTCTTGGACCACACAGAAAAATAACTGTGCAGAAACTACACAGATTCGTATTGTGGACCTGTCCCAGAGACTGTATTAACACATGTCCGTGATGGTGGCGCGTTGCGGTACCATCATGGATATATACTGGATAAGCAATTTTTAGAAAATTGAAATTGCCATTTGTTTGCTCTTAAACCCCATTTTCAAAAGCTCAACATAAGTGCAAGATCATCATAAACTTGCCAACTCAAACATGAATGCATATGAATGATATAGGGGCTGAAATACAAGACTTGAAATCACATAAGGGTCTCAGAATTAGTACCTTAGGCTTGAGTCGAGTGGAAAAGATAAGGATACCACTTTTGCATGTCTGCTTCGGCCACCCATGTAGCACTTTCGACTTTTTGGTTCCTCCAAAGGACCTTAATTGATACCACATCCTTCTTTCTCAATCTCTTCACTCCTCCTATCCAAAATATGAACTGCAAGCTCCTCTAAGTCAAGTTATCTTCAACACACTCACAACATCGAGAGGCATAATAGCATTAGGATCGCCAACACATTTCCTCAACATAGAGACATGAAACACCAGATGAATCAATTTCATCTCACTAGGAAACCTTAACTCGTAAGCTACCTTGCCAACCCATCTTATGACCTCATAAAGAGCAACCTATCTTGGTCTTAATTTGCTCTACTTACCAAAATAGACCACACTCGTCTTTGGAGAAATTTCAAATATACCCAATCACCCAGTTTTAATTCAAGGTCTCTTCTCCTCATATCGTCATAGGACTTTTGGTGACTTTGGGCATCTTCAATCTCTCCCTAATCATTCTAACCTTATCAATATCTTCCATGACCAGATCTGGACCCAACAAAGCCATCTCACCATCATCAAACAACCCAACCAGTGATCTACAACATCTACCATAAAGGGCCTCAAATGGAGCCATACCGATGCTGGAATGATAGCTATTGTTGTAGGCAAATTCAATCAATGGAAGATGGTCATCCCAACTACCCTTAAACTCTAAGGCACAATCCCTAAGCATATCGTCAAATGGTTGAATGGTTCTTTCGGCTTGGATATCCATTTGAGGGTGGAAGGACGTATTAAGGTGAACTTTTGTACCAAGACCCCTCTGAAAAGACCTCCAAAAGTGTGAAGTGAATTGTGAACCACGATTGGATATGATGGACAAAGGAACCCCATATAGCCTCACTAACTCATGGATATACAACCTTGCATACTCTTCAACCCCACATGTAGTTTTAACTGGTAGAGAGTGAGCCGACGTTTTCATCCTATCAACCACAACCCAAAGGGAATAAAAAACCCTTCTAGTCTTGGGAAACCCAACCACAAAATCCATATTAATCACCTCCCACTTCCAAGTAGGAATCTCTATGTCTTGGGTTAGGCCACTTGCCCATTGATGTTTGGCTTTGACTTGATGACAACTATGGCAACCAGAAACAAATTTGGCAATGTCCCTCTTCATGCCTCCCTACCAATACATATCTCTCGAGTCTCTATACATTTTGGTGGAACTAGGGTGGATAAAATGAGAAGAATTATAGGACTCATCAAGGATTTTCTCCCTCAAACCATCAATAGAATGCACACACAACCTACCTTGGTACCTAAGGGCACCATCTCCCCCTTGGGAGAAAACCTCTACTTTTGGGAGAAAACCTCTACTTTGCCCTCTTTCACCAAGCCCTTCAATTCAAGTAAGGAGGGGTCAAGATCTTGTTTTTCCATCAACTCATCAACCAATAAGGACTTAGACCCATCAACAACAACAACACCATCATCACCGACCTCTCTCAACCTAACCCCTAATCAGGCCAATTAGTGCAACTCCCTAGCCATTTCTTTATCACCATCTTCAACATGAGCTACATAGCCCATAGACACCCTACTCAAAGCATCTGGCACCATATTTGCCTTGCCCGGATGATAGTGCGCACTTATATCATAGTCTTTAAGAAGTTCTAACCATCTCCTTTGCCTCAATTTTAGAACTTTTTGAGTGAAGACATATTAGAGGCTCCTATGATCGGTAAACACATCTACATACACACCATACAAGTAGTGACACGAAAACATTAATGCAAAAACAACGATAGTTAACTCTAGACATGGGTAGTGTAGTTCCTTTCATGTACCTTGTGTTGTCTAGAAGCATAAGCTATGACCTTACCATTTTGCATCAATACACAACCCAAACCAACCCAGGAAATACACTGCAAATTTCTCAAGCCCATCCAGTAGTGAAAATATGGGAGCGGACACAAGCTTGTCTTTCTTATGTTTGGAAGATCCTCTCACATTCATCTGTCCACATGAACTTAACCTTCTTTTGAGTCAATTTTGTCATATGGGAAGCAATAGAGAAGAACCCATTAACAAACCTTGTATAATAACCCCTTAGGCCCAAGAAACTCCTAATATCCGACAGGGTTAATGGTCTAGGACAATTCTTAATCACATCGATTTTCTTTGGATCCACTGTTATACCATCCCCCTATACCACATGATCCAAGAATGCTACCTCCTTTAACAAAAATTCACATTTTTCGTACTTGGCATACAATTTCTTCTCCCTCAATCTTTGCAACTCAACCCTCAAATGACCCATATGCTCCTCCCTATTATGTGAATAGATCAAAATATCATCAATGAAGAACACAATTAAGGAATCAAGGTAGGGTTGGACATACTTCATTAGGAGAAATTCCACCCACAGCTCGAGGCCTCGGAAAGTCATTGACAAACCCCCTATTAGTAACATGAGGAGGCCCTTGTCCTTGATGAAACCTAGCACCCTTTTTGAACCTACTCTTAAGATGGGACCTCTTGGCCTCATGGCCCCTGCTCTTTCTCAATTTCTCCTCTTCCATTTGCTCCACATAAGTCATCAACCGAGATAAATCCATATCACTAATAAGCAAGGTGGACCGACATTCTTCCCTTACCAAGTCGGAAACCCCATAACAAACTTATTCATCCTTGACCTAGGATCGGCCACTAAGTGAGGAGCATACGTTGAAAGTTGATTAAATTTGAGGGCATACTCCCTCACACTCATAGGAACTTACTTCAAGTTCCTAAACTCAACCAACTTTTCTTCCTTAAGCTCAAGCGGGACGAATCGATTAAGGAAGGCCAAATTGAAATATGCAAGATAATTTCAGCGCCCAAAAGAATGTAACAATGCACTTAAACATCATTTCAAAATCTCAACATAAGTGTCAAAATCACCATGAACTCATCAACACAAACATGAATGCATGCATATGACATAGGGGCTGAAATATAAGACTTGAAATGACATTGGGGACTTAGAATTAGTACCTTAGGTTTAAGTAGAATGGAAGAGATAAGGATATCGCTTTTTCATGTCCGCCTCGACTTCCCATATAGTACTTTTGACTTTTTGATTCCTCCAAAGGACTTTAACATAAGCTACATCCTTGTCCTCAGCCTCTTCACTTGTCTATCCAAGATATCTGCTAGAACCTCTTAATAAGTGAAGTTGTCTTCAACAATACCCAAAACATCTAATGGGACAATAGCATTCGGGTCACCACACGTTTCGTCAACATGGATACATGAAAGACCGGATAAACCAAGTCCATTTCACTAGGCACCTCCAACTCATAGGCTACTTTACTAGTCCTCCTCAACACCCTATAAGGACCCACATATCTTGGCTCAATTTACCCTTTTTACCAAAATGAACCACACTCTTCATGAGTGATACCTTCAAATATACGCAATTACCAACCTTAAATTGAAGATCCCTTCTCCTCACACCTTCATAGGACTTTTGATGACTTTAGGTTGTTTTCAACCTTTCCCTAATCAATCTTACCTTCTGCACAGCCTCTATGAACAGATCTAAACACTAATGCCATTTCCCCTACCTCAAACCATCCAACTGGGGACCTACAATGTCTACCATAGAGGGCCTCAAAAGGAGCCATGCCGATGTTAGAATGATAGCTATTATTATAAGAAAACTTAATAAATAGAAGATGATCATCCAAACTACCCTTAAACTCCAAAACACAAGCTCTACGCATATCCTCAAGAGTTTGAATAGTTTTTCTCTTGGCCATCCATTTGAGAGTTAAAGATTGTCTAAGCTTAACCTTGGTACCAAGACCTCTTTAGAAGGACCTCTAAGAGTGTGAAGTGAATTGAGCACCATCATCCGATATGACAGACAAGGGCACCTAATGCAATCTAACCAACTCATGAATATACAATTTAGCATAGTCTTCACCCTCATAAGTAATTTAACTGGTAGGAAATAAGCCAACATTGTCATTCTATCAACCACAACTCAAATAGAATCAAACCTTTTCTGGTCTTAGGCAGCCCAACCACAAAATCCATGTTAATTTCCTCCCACTTTCAAATGTGAATCTCTATATCTTTGGTTAGGCCACCATGCAACTATGATAATCGGATACAAATTTGGCAATGTCCTTCTTCATACCTACCCACGAAATACATCCCTCAAATCTCCATCAATTCTAACAAGGAGGGGTCAAGATCTTGCTTTACTTTTACCCCATCAACCAAGGAAGATTTTGAACCATCAACAACCACAATACCACCATTATCAACCTCTTGCAATCTAACCCCCAATGTAGCCAATTGATGAACCTCTCTAGCCACCTCTTTGTCCGCATCATCAACATGAGCTAGGCTACCCATAGACACCCTACTAAAAGCATCGACTACAATATTAGCCTTACCGGGATGATAGTACATACTCATATCATAATCCTTTAGGAGTTCTAACCACATTCCTTATCTCAAGTTGAGATCTTTTTAAGCGAACACATATTGGAGACTTTTATGATCGGTAAACATATCAACATGCACGCCATACAAATAGTGACGCCAAATTTTTCAAAGAAAAAACCACGACGACCAATTCAAGATCAAATGCTTTTGGTAGAGACAACATAGGAGCGGAGACAGGCTTATTCTTCAAGGTTTGGAAACTCTTTTTACATCCATCGGTCCACACAAATTTAGCCTTCCTTTGGGTCAACTTACTCATGGGAGAAGCAATAGAAGAGTTCCAATTCACAAATCTCCGAAAGTAACCCATTAAGCCCAACAATCTCATAATATCCAATGGGGTCAAAGGTCTAGGCCAATTTCTCATCATATTTGTCTTTTTAGGATCCATCTTAATGCCATCCCACAACACCACATAGCCTAGAAAGGCAACCTCTTGCAACCAAAACTCACACTTCTCATACTTAGCATACAATTTCTCTTCCCTCAATGTTTGAAGCACCACCCTCTAATGATTCACATGCTCCTCCTCTCTATGAGAATAGATAAAAATATCATCAATGAAGACCACCACAAGCAAATCAAGGTAGGGTTTAAAGACTCTATCATAAGATCCATGAAGATGGTCAGTGCATTGGTCAACCCAAAAGACATAATAACAAACTTATAATGCCCATACCTAGTCCACAAGGTCATTTTGTGAATGTCATACTCCCTCACCTTCACTTGATGATACCCCGAAGATCAATCTTAGAAAAGTGACTAGCCCCTTGAAGTTGGTGAAATAAATCGTCAAATCTTGGGAAAGGGTACTTATTCTTTATGGTGACCATATTAAGTTGTCGGTAGTCAATGAACATTCTAAGTGACCCATCCTTCTTCTTCATAAACAACACCAGTGCACCCCAAGGTGATTGGCTAGGCCTAATGAAACCTTTCTCCAATAGGTTCCTCAATTTCTCCTTCAACTCCTTTAATTCTGCGAGGACCATACGGTAAGGGGGAATAGAGGTTGGGTAAGTATCAGGAAGGAGGTCTACAACAAAGTCCATTTCCCTTCAAGGTGGAATACCGGTAAGGTTATTTGAAAGACATCAATAAACTCATTAAGCACCAGAACCAACTCCATATGAAGGACTTTGGACTCAACATCCCTAACCCTCACAAGATGATAGAGACACCCCTCAGAGATCAACTTTTGGGCTTTAATAAAAGAGATAAACGTACCTTTGACCACCACATCATAACTCTCACACTCAACAACGAGTTCATTTGGGAATTGGAATTTGACACTACTAGTTCTATAATCATTAAAGGCATAATATGTATGCAACAAATTCATCCTAAGAATGACATCAAAATCCACCATATCAAACTCAACAAGATCATAAGGCAAATGCAAATGGGACAATTTCTATTGACCTTTGTAGCAACAATTGATGCACCAATGAGTGTAAGCACCTCATAAGACTCACACAATAATTCGGGCACAACATGAAACTTTTTGGCAACAAAAGGGCTAATAAAAAAAAGAGTGGCACCCGGCTCTATCAACACATACACATCGAAAATCAAAGATTTTTAACATATCAATGATGACATTGGGCACCTCATCTACCCTTTGTCTCCGTTGGAGTGCATAGAATCGAGTGTGCCTTGGGGCACCACCTTGTTGGCCTTCTTTCCCTAAAGGAAATACATTTGTACCCCGACCTTGTGGACAAATGTCATTACCCTTGTTTTTATCATGAGGACAACCAACCTTCTTGTGATCCACTTATCCACAACTATAGCAAGCATTAGTGTCCCTCAAACATGGGCCATCATGGCCTTTACCACATCTTGGGCAGATAGGTCTAGGAACCACACCACCACCTCATTGGGGCCTTAGATTAATCTCCCACTAGGAACATGGGAAACCCCTTGACCTTGGTGAAATCGTCCACCCTTGGGAGTTTGGAACTTACGATCAAAACAGGCCCTCTTAGCCTTACAACTACTCCTCTTCCTTAAATCTTACCTTTCCATTTATTTGGCGTGAGTTATTAGGCAGGAAAAGTCCATGTCACTAATCAACATAGCGTTACAACACTCCTCGTTTACCAAATCGAATACACCCATCACAAACTTCTTCATTCTAGACCTTGGGTCGACAACTAATTATGGAGAATATTTTGAGAGTTGGTTGAACTTGAGGGCATACTCCCTCACACTGATATATCCTTCCTTCAAATTCATTAACTCCATCATTTTGGCCTCCCTAAGAACAAGAGGGAAGAACCTATTAAGAAATACCACCTTAAACTCCTCCCATAAAATCACATTGTTGTTCCCCTTCTCCGCTTTCCATTGGGTAAACCATATTTGGGCCACCCCTTGAGTTGGTATGCTGCCAACTTTGCCTTCTCCTTTGACCTAACACCCATAATAACCAACACTTTGTACACCTCATCAATAAATTCTTAAGGGTCCTCATCCATGTTAGACCCACAGAACTCTGGTGGGTAAATCCTCATGAAGACCCTCAACTGAGATATCGGAGTAGGAGCATGAGGGGCTTGGGCCGCTTGATTGACTTGATTAGCTATGACTTAATCTAGCAAGGTGAGACTATCCCGGAGTTTTCCATGAGGCAGTTGTTCCTCGGCTGCGTGGGCTCTTTTTCCTCTTATGTTAGGCATGATCTGAAAATGGCAACTAACATTTTTTAGCAGGCAAACCTTACCTAACTTCTATAGAAAGACATAGATCATAAAGAAGGAAAACATTTCCTAAAATGTCTCATAACCTCTTACTCATAGTTGTAATGCACAAGAAAACCATGAATAAGACTCTAATCAACGTGGTATGTTGGATGTCGAGGATCATTAACAACCTAGTGCTCTGATACCAAGTTTGACACGACCCGGAAAAAGGACCTAGACGTGATACGACGAATGGGGAACCCGAAGGGACCCCAAATAAGCTTCTTAGCATATCAGTACACATCCTTGGTCATGGAAACACTTATAAAACAACAATAGATAAAAAAAGGGAATTATGGGGCTAAGGGATATCTTTGATACCATAGAAACATAAAAAGACAATAATATAGCATTAATATATCATAAGGTTCTAACAACACCTCTAATACATAGATAGGAGTAGGCGTCAAGACAATCTCCGGGCTCACCCTCACAACAATAAGCTTACAACATAAGAAAAGTTAATACATAGCATAAATCAAGAGAAGTATGCCCTCAGAGTTGAGGACTTACCAACTTCCTTTGAAAGAAATCATACTAGCCACGCAGAGGAGGAGGATGATTAAGTGGGGCTCCACTTTCTACATGGTAACTTCATGTAGGCATAGAATATGCGTTAATACATTTGAATGTACTAAGTATGTAGGATGCAATGCAACAAGAGATAGGAAACATAGGCAAAATGCAGCGAGGAGAAAGCTTCCTATACATTTCTAGGAGTAAGCTTCAAAAACTTACCTGGGGTCCCGAGCCCTATTCATGAGTTGTAGTTTTATCAATGGATCAAAAAGTTGGCTATCGATTGGAGCGCACAACCTTTTACTTATTGGAAACGTCTACGAGAAGGTGTATGGTTCATAAAAGGGTTTACAACCCGTTAGTTTGGTATTTCGATGGTTGATTGAATTCTTTAGCTTCCTTCCTCGGATCGAAAACATTCGAAACTCCCCGCTATCCAATAAAAACCTTAGAACTAACTGTAGAGGCACTTTCTGATGCCCTTCTCAGCCAAGAGTGGCTGCCTTTTCCAAGTACCTGCATATTCTTCATCGAATGCACTATTACCCTATATGCAAATAGACCAATATCCAAGATTACAACCAAAATACAAGACAATAAACTACCTATATGTCCAAAAACTAAAAATAAAGCTACACTGCAACTATTACATCAAAAACCTTGGGTTGCTGCCCAAGTGGTGCCTCATTTGTTGTTGCAGCATGATGTACACAAATTGGTTACTCAGACTTCACCAATTACCCAGTCTTCATTCTTAAATTTATTTGACCTCTTCATAGACTAACAAATATTGAAGACAACCTCTTCATTGTTTAATCTAAACCTGAGTTGACCAGCTTCCATATCCACTAGTGCTCGCCTAGTGGCCAGGAATAGTCTTCCCAACGTGATTGGGACATCGAGGTAGACTTTGCAATCTAGGATCAAAAAGTATATAGGTTATATGCACTTTTTAACTTTGACTATCATATCATATAGTATCCTAACAGGCTTCTTCATTGTGCGATCAATCATCAACAATCGCATGCCTGTCGGAGTAGGAGCTCCAAATCCTAGCTTCTTGAAGACCGAAAGGGGAATCAGATTAATGTTACCACCTAGATCACATATTGCCTTTGCAAACTCCACATCTCCAATGGTGCAGGGTATGGTGAAATCACTGGGATCTTCTTGCTTTTGGACCAAGGATCTTGTAGCAACTGCACTACAATGCTAAAGCTCTTAGGAGAATTTTTGACTCATAGTGTATTTTTTCGTAACGAAGTACTTTATATACTTTGCATACCTTAGCTTCTTCTCCAAATCCTCAATAAGAGGGATGTTGATGCAGAGTTGTTTCAGCATGGAGAGAAAGTGCTTAAACTTGCCTTCCTCTTCCCTCTTTTAGATTCATTAAGGGAAGAGAAGAGGAGGACTAGGAATGGGCTTCAAATTATGTGGCACATCATCAACTTCACTCACCCCATCCTTGCCATCATCATCTACTATATCAATTTCCTTGGCTGTAACTGTCTCCTATCGAACATCATCCTCATCAACTAGCATGGGAGGATCAATGGTTCTCTTGCCACCACGAATAGTAACCTCCATGCACTGCCCTTCATTCTTAGGGTTCTGAACTATGCTGGTAGGTAGTGTATCCTTCTGATGTTGATTGAGTTAAGTCGACACTTGACCAAACTGTTGCTCAAGCTGTTTGATAGTAACATAATGAGACTCAATTTTTAGGTTAATGCTAGAAATCTCAGACTTCATCCCCCTTAAAGTCACATCCTGTGTCTTAGCATTCTTCAACAGGCAATGAAACATCACTTCAATTCATGAGTTACTTGCCCTTGTATTACAGTTATGTGGTGGCACATAGGGACCATTTCTGTAACTATCTCTGCGACCCCAATCTGCTTATTTATCTTGGCTCCTATTCCGGTCATAGTATCCTCTGCAATTATCCTTGAAAGCTCCATCTCTATTGAAGTTCCGACCATGGTTTCCTTGAACTTGGTGCTAATAGTCCTAACTGGACCCTTATGCGTTGGTTTTGAAACACGCTATCCGATAATCAATAAAAGAGACGTCTGCCGCGAAATAAGGCTCATCATAGATGGGTGAACGTCGAGGTTGATAAACCATTGTATTGACTTGATCTTGGTTTTGCTTCATCATCACCTCCTAGCCTGTGCAAATTTGGGCAAGCTCCTACATAATTTCTTTATTTTTCATAGCTTTCTCTAAACTGACACTTTCAATGCACAGAGTTTGGGTAGATGCTTTATCTCTCTGCCCCCATGCATGATTAGTCTTGATCACTCTCTCCATCCTTTCTATAATCCTTGTGAATGATTGATCTAAAAACATATCCTCCATAATAGTATTAGTACAAGCCTGACTATTCTCATCAAGGGTATAATAGAAGTTCCCTACCAAGGCATCATCAACGATCTTATGATCCGAGAACTCCTCAATCACTTAGTATATTTCTCCCATATAGTATGAATCGAGTCACCAGGAAGTTGCTCAAAGTTGTTGATCTGATCTTTGAACTTGAGCTTTTTCAATCTAGGGAAGCACTTCTCCAAAAAGGCCTTCTACATTTCAGCCAAACTAGTGATCGAACTCTTCTATAGTTTAGATAGCCATAGTGTTGTATTGCCTCCAAGAGACAATAGGAAGACACAAAGTCCTAAAGCATCTATAGACAAATTCAATGTTCCTATCACACTCTTGCAGATTAATGCAACATTGTGTAGATGGCTATGAGGATCCTCTAATGGTAAGCCCGCAAATAGCCTAGGTTTCTTCAGTATATGAAGCAACCTACTCATGACTACGAACTTTGTGTCAACTGGTAGTTGTGGCAAAATAATAGCTCTAGTCGCCTCCATAGCCATAGGATTTAGCATGTATTAATTCTACTGATAACCATTGGCATTAAAATTCTTTACCTGTAGAGCAATGTCCCCAAGAAGAGGTGGGTTCTCAGATGAGCATTCTCATTGTCATTCCTATTTAGAGATTCATTAACTACGTTATTAGCATTGTCTTGGGTCATTCTCCTCAACGTTGGAAGTTTGGGTCAAACAGTGTCAAGGGTTTGCCAAGACTTCGAGTGTTAGGCATACACTTCACTTACACCATGAAAAAGAACAAAAACAACAAAAAAATCAGATGTGGGAAATAAATCACTTGAATAAACCATGTCTAGCTACTGGTGTCAAAGAAAGACTAACAATGAAGTTAATAAACTTTTCAGTCAGTATCTTCCTATTTTCATTTGTTGGAATATGTGGAAACGTAGGTGTGCGGCTAAATATAGTGGCAAGAAATCCAGCATCTCAATACTGAAATGCCTTATTTTTAAAGATATCACTCACATGCTTATTACTACTTACCAATATCTATCTTGGCCTAATACCTAGGCTAAATTGGTTTCTATGGTTAAGAAGTGTTCACATGAAATTAAGATAATTCCAGTCTGCTGGAAGCCTCCTGATTCTGCCCCCTCAAAGTTGAATACAGATGGAAGTACTATATTTAATCTAGTAAGGATAGGAGGAGGTGGAATACTTAGGAATCAACAAGGTTATTTGATCTTTGCTTACTCAGTTCCCCTGGGTTTGGTTCGAATAATCAAGTAGAGCTATAGGCAACCATATATGGTATTAGGTGGTATCTGCAATTTTGTTATAGAAAAGTTCAATTACAAATGGACTCTTAGTTGATTATCACATGTCTTACACATAGTATACAGGTTCTATGGCAGCTATAACAGTTTATACAAGAATTAGAAGACTTCACTTCACAACTGACTAGTTTCCAGATTTAACATGTGTATAGAGAAGCAAACAACTCAGCAGAATTACTGGCCAAATGCAGTCATATATTGGAGGAAAATCACCACTTCTACATTTAACAACAACTACCCTCGGCAGTCAAAGGTTCATACTTGATGGATAATATGGGTATTATCAATTTCAGAAAACAAAAGCTAATAAAGATCAAGACACCACAATGATTAGAGTGTTACTTCATCTCTTCTTGTTTGTAGTTTCTATCATTTTGAATGGTTAATCATATATCCAGGTCTTCGCTTTTATTATTTTTTGAATATAAAGGGGGAGTCTCCCTAATTTTGTGTTTTCCTATATTTTATATTGAGAGGAGGACTCTTATAGGCACTCTTGGTTTACATCTTATAGTATTGGAGATAAGTAAATTGTTCTTAGTAGGATGAATTACTTATGTACCATCATAGGCCCGGAGGTATGGTCTATGCCCTTCTCGATGTACTCTTTTCTTTTTTGGCATCTATAATAAGGGTTTGGGGTACACGACTCAACCCTTGACTATCCAAATGGTTGGAGACCCTTTGGCAATAGGTTTTTTCCCTATAAAACATATAGGATAACAAAATAAAGCCAAGTCTACCGTATCCCCGGACAACGTTGCCAAAAATCTTGATGTCGCTCAAGTTACACATCCTTTTTGAGGATAAAGCGGTGGTTGTCAAGAAATAGAACCTAACCAAGGATAGGATCGAACCCAAGGGAATATGTAGAGTTAACAAAATTCAATTAATGCAATTTGATGGATTAACCAACTTACTTCCCTGAAAGGGGGTGGTTTGCAAAAATTAGTAGAAGAGTAAGCCTGACTAATACAGGAGTTAAATCAACATGGAGAAAAACTAGGGTATTGTGTTCCCCATGATTCCTAAACTTAGTATCACCGGATAACGTAATTCATTTCTACTATGTACCATGCACGACAATAACTTAAGTTCACCAAAGCCTTTGGTCCAAGCAAAGGGTGCATTTCACAAGGTGACTTAGCCCATCTCCATAGTGTGCATTACTAACCCTTAACTATTAGTCCTAGTATGACCTCACCTTGGTCTAGTTCAGTTGATTAGACAGGAGCACATCAATCAAATCCTCTTAAGTAATCTCTTTTCCTACTCGTTAGTAACACTAAGCGGGTTCTAATATTGGCCATCACTACAAAACATGTAAAACAAAGAGAGTTAATTAACACATGCATACTCACTTTCCAAGAATTATGAATTATCTGGTTTTACCCTGTAAGTTCTCCATGATTTCCATAATCCTAGGTATGGAGTTAGCTACTCATGATTTGTGTAGATACAAGATTTATGAATTGGAACAACATAATAGATCACTTGCGCAATTGAATTAAGAACAAGCAAATCAAACTTCAAAGAGAATCACAAGATTAAAGATCAAATCAAAGTAGAAGTGTTTCTCAAAACTCTCCATTGTTATCTCACTATTTTTCTCTCTAATTTTTGAGTTCTCAGTGTACTATGTGAGAAATTCATGAAAAATAACCTAATAACCTATTTATAATATTTTAAATACAAGTCCTAAAAAATAGTAGGATAGGTGGGTTGGCATGCCTCACGAACAGGTTTAGGGGCCATATTGCATTCCACGACCCATAATCGGGGTCTCATATAGGGCTGCTGCAAAACTAAACTTCAAGTCTATGATACCCCTCTACGACCCATAAAGTGGTTTACGACCGCAGAGGGGTTTCATCTGATGAATCTTCAGAAAGTTCCTCATCTCTGGTCCTCGTGACACGATCCATATTCTATCACTCGTAAATCAAACCATGACCCATCTGCATGTTCGTAGAATCAACTTCAAAAAATTAGCCCCTCAATGGAATTGTCCACGAAACCTTCTTCATGGCCTGTAGAGTGAATTACGGCTCGTAAAGGGTCTTATACTACATCAAAATCAGCAAGTTCTATACTTTCTTCCTAAAATCAAGGCCAACCTTAGAATCCTACAAATATAATGTAAAGACACATAAAACCGACTAACATCACATTGAGAACACATAAAATTCCAAGTTTTAAGCATCAAAAGTGTTGTATTTTGACAACACATAAGTTATGAGTTAGATTGGAAAAGTCAAAAACACTTTTTATTAAGAACTGACGGAGCCAACCAGTAAACCCTACCTATGGGCCATGGATAGACATACCGCTTGTAACATTCCTCATAAGTTAGGGTATCCCAAAAAGTTGAGCTACTGGAATTGTAGCTTCTGATCCAAGAACATGCAGTATAACTCATAAATAAACTTACGAGTTATAGAACCCCTTATTGGAAGACCCCAGATTTAGAAAAATTTTGGTTCCTAGGGCCTCCACCTACAGACCAACTTACGAGTCGTGGGAGAAAAATTTTGGTTCTTAGGGCCTCCACCTACAGACCAACTTACGAGTTATGGGAGAACATACCGATCGTCTACCATTTCATATGTCAACTTCTAGAAATCCTTCACTTTTCCACTATTACTGGGCAATTTCCATGATATCACCTACGACTTATAGGTTTTTATATGGGTGCAAACTGGCTAGTAAAACATGGCCATCAATAAATTTTCAGTCTATCAGTTTCCAAGTCCTAAGAATAAGAGGAACGTTACATATGGAATCCCCCACACACCCCAACACCACTAAGTAGTGCCATCACGAGGCCTTTTCATAAGCTATGGTCGGAATCACAAGACATAAAGGGTCTCTTGGTGGGATACCTTCACAATTGTTTTGGAAATATTTATTTCTTGGTCTTGTTTATGACTTCCAAGGTGCGGCGCCTTCCATTATCTCCTTGTTAAAGCCATTATGTTAGCTTGAGTTGAGTAAAATGAATATCAACAGTGCAACATGATTTCAAAATGCAATTTAAACTTCAAAATTGTAAAATCCTGAAACCTTTGCAATGAAAACCATTCAAAAAATTAGTTTCCTAAGCATGCATGCATGTAATATGACATGAAATGCTAGAATGGAAGGATATGGACAATTTGAGCATGAATGACCTAATACCTTGGTCTTGAGTAGAGTGGATAAGATAAGGATATCATTGCATTAAGTCTGATTTTGCTTCCTATGTAACACTTTCAACTTGTTGGAATAATATAATTAAGCAATTAGAATGATGAATTTAAGAACAAGAAATCCCAAACACTTCACAAGAAACAACAAAGTATTGATTAAAATAAAAAAGTTGTGTTCCAAGTGTTTCTAAGCACTTCTCTCTTAGTTTTTGGATGTTTTCCTTCATTCCCTACTAAATTACTAAAAGACCTATATATAATAACTAAAATACAAGTCCAAAAAAAATCAAAAAACTAGATTCAGTAGGCAATACTAGCAGGGTTATGAGTCATACTAAGTTCTATAGCCCGTACTGGGGCTTCATAATACTCACTCTGCAAAACTGGGCTGCGATTCTATAAGACCTTTCTATGAGATGTATTCAGAATTATAATCTGCATAGGGTTTCATCTCCAAGCACTAATCCTCAAGGAATGAAACCTCATCCACGACTCCTAAAAAATTCCACGGCTCATATAACAGTTCGTGAATGCAACTTCAGAAAATATGCCCTTCGCTAAATCTCTACAATGAATCCACTCTATGACTTGTGGAAATTTCCATGGTCTGTAGAATGCTTCATACATCAGCAGAATTGCCACAACTGAACACTTAGTCCAAAATCACGCCAAATCCTACGATCACGAAAAACAAACACAAAAACACATCAAACCAACCTACATCACTTTGAGAACAGACAAAATTCCAAGTTTTAAGCATAAAAAGTGTTGTATTTTGATAGCACATTGACACCCTCAATTTAAAATTATTTCTTGTCCTCAAGCGACAGACTAATTCTACATAAGCAGTATAGTAACACTTAGACCTCAGTCAAATGACATACATCACTTCCAAATCAAGCACAGATACCCACACTAATAATCACGACAAATTAGATAGATATCAAACAAACCAATGCAGATTAATACATGTGACAATGAAACTATGACAAGCAAGGCAACCATAGATAAGAAACAATAACTGAAATAGCCTAAAATCAACAGTGCAATACAAGTTCCCTCATAAAATGAATTCCCATATCCCCCTCTTGATAATATTTTTAGATTCACTACTTGGCACTAAAAAGAATCAGTCACAATCACAACAAATATTTAAATCAGACAACATTAGAACAAACATTCACATCTGACATAAACTTGCGGTGCTGGTGAGTTGTCAAGTTCGGTGGTATAATATCACTACCCTAATGGTTTGCATAATCTACAAACCATGGTATCAAGTCATGGGATGCGCTAGTACTCGCTCATCAAGGAACGAATCATCAATCTCCAGCCCATCATCAAACTTTGCCATGGGCTCATCCTCTAATCTAGAAAAGTGGTCTATAACCTGGTTTTCAGTCACCTTTTTGTCAAACATATCAAAGTTAAACTCCTAAAGAATAAGTACTCATTGGTACGATTTTCAATGCTTGGTTTGTAGTCCTTGATCAGTTGAATTTTATGAGTGTTTACCCCTGGTGGGATGCCAATGATGTCCATAATTTCCATCCAATAGCCTTTTTGAACTGCTTGAGTACTGTGATCAATATATTCACCTGTTCATCATTAAGATTCGTAGCAACAATGAAAGGCAAAGTATTTTTCGCACCAAAAACTAAATAACTCAGATGGGATGGAAGAGCCTTTAGTTCCAACTCTAATGGCACCTCAATGGATAGTCTAGTAGGTGGTGACTCTCAATATTTTAGGTCCAATTCAAGCATAGCTTTATATCTACTGAAAGTAGATACCCGATACCCAGGGCATATACTATCTCCTCATTGTTCAGGATGTCGTGAATCTTAAAATTCATTAACACCACATTAAGAATATGTCGACACCCAATCTTTCTTTGATTGGTACCTCCAGTTCCCCCTCATAAATGCCCTCAATGAAAAAGATTACTTTCAAATTAGTATTCTTATTTATATGCTGGAAGACGTTGAAGACGACCTTGTCCTTACCCAATCTAAACTTAAGTTGACCCAATTGCATGTCCATCGGTGCTAGTATGGTGCCTAAGAAGGGTCTTCCCATGATAATTGGGACTTCAAAATCAACCATATAGTCAAGAATCACAAAGTTTGCACGAAAAATGAATTTATCCATTTTGACAAGGTCATTGTATAATATCCCCATAGGCTTCTTCACCATTTTGGTAGCCATCAACAATCACATGCTTATAGGAATAAGGGCTCCCAATCCTAGCTCCTTGAATACTGCAAGAGGCATCAAATTGATGCTTGCACCTAGCTCACATAACGCCCTTATAAACTTAACATCTCTGATGGTTGATGGTATGGTGAATGTTTCGGGATCCTCTTGCTTCTACACTAAGGACCTTGTTGCTTTCGCACTGCAATGTTGAAGCTCTTGGGAGAGCTCTTGCCTTATAGTACACTTTTTGGTGACCAGGTCCTTCATGAACTTTGCATACCCAAACATTTTCTCCAATTCTTCAATGAAAGGAGTATTAATAGAGAGTTTCTATAGCATAGGAGTGATACGGGATGGGTCACCTTTGCATTTTCGAAGCATTGAGACATGAAAAACTGGATGAACCATTAAGAGCTCTTAGGGTAGCTCTAGTTCATATGCAACCTGTCCAAACCTCTTAATAATTTTACATGGACATATGTAACATGGTCTTAGTTTCCCTTTCTCACCAAATCTCATAACCCTTTACATTGGAGACACATTTAAAACTACCCAATCCCCTAATGAGAATTCCAATCCTCTCCTCCTAGCATCCGCGTATGATTTATGATGACTATGGGTTGTTTCTAGACATTGTTGTATCACTTTAACTTTTTCCATGGGTTGTTGTACTAGATATGGCCCAAGTAAGGTGGTTTCACCCACTTCAAAGCATCCAATTGGTGACCAACATTTTCTCCCGTAAAAACCTTCGTAAGGTGCCATCTTGATACTCATGTGGTAGTTTTCATTGTAGTAAAATTCCATAAGTGGTAAACGGTCCACCCAACTACCTTTAAAGTCCAATGCACAGGCTCGCAACATATCTTCAAGTGTCTGAATGGTGCGTTCTACTTGACCGTCTATTTGAGGGTGGAAAGTTGTACTCAAATTCACTTGTGTCCCCAAACTCCTTTGGAAGGACTTCCAAAATTTTATAGTGAATTGAGCTCCTCGGTCAGATATAATGGAGATTGGGACTCCCTGTAATCTGACTATCTCTTTCAGGTATATCTTGGCATATTCTTCAGCTGTATAATTGCTCCTAACTGGCAAGAAGTGTGCTGACTTTGTGAGTCTGTCAACTATTATCCACATGGAGTCAAATATTGAAATGAGCGAGGCAAATTGGTAAAAAAATCCATATTGATCATATCCCACTTCCAAGTTGGAAGCTCTGTACACTACATATAACCTCTTGGTTTTTGGTGTTCTATTTTCACCTCTTGGCAATTTGGACATTTAGCGACAAATTCTGCAAGGTCCTTTTTCATGCCTCTCCACCAAAATATCTGCTTCAGGTCGTGGTATATCTTAGTTGGTCCTGGATGGATGGAATATCGGGAATGATGGGCTTCTTCCATTATCCTCTTTCTCAATTCATTAATATCAGGCACACATAATCTATTTTGGCAGTAAAGTACTCCATTTTTTGCAAGGTCAAAGCCCTTTACCATATCCTAACTCACCTTTTCCTTAAGCTGTCATAGAACAGGATTCTCAAACTATTTTTCTTTCACCTCCATTACCAATGAAAACTCCACGAAATTATGTACAATAACCCCTTCCTTTGGAGTCTCGAGAAGGTGAACTCCTAAACTAGCTAGTTGACATAGATCCTTAGCCATTCTGTGACTTATCACAGCTGGATCATCAGTATTCATGATCACCTTATGACTCAGAGCATCGGCTACAACATTTGTCTTCCCCGAATTGTATGGTATATCAACGTCGTAATCCTTTATTAGCTCTATCCATCTCCACTATTTTAAGTTTACGTCTCTCTACTTAAAGATGTACTGCACGCTATTATAGTCAGTATATATGTCAACGTGAACCCCATACAAATAGTGGCTCTATATTTTCAAAGCAAATACAACCGCTGCCAGGTCAAGATCATGTGTTGGATAGTTTTTCTCATGTGGTCATAATTGTCTGGTTGCATAAGAAATTACCCTACCATATTTTGCCAATATACACCCTAATCCAACTCCTGAAGCATCATAATACATTGCATACCCCTCTGTGCCTTTTGGAAGTACTAGCACAGGTGCAGAAGTTAGCTTATTTTTCAGCTCCTGGAAGCTCCTTTCACGTGCATCATTCCATTGAACTTGGTTAACTTATGTGTCAACTTTGTTAGGGGTGCAGAAATAGAAGAAAAACCTTCAACAGACCTCGTGTAATAGCCTGCCAAGCCTAGGAATCTCCGAACTTCTGTGGGTGTTGTTGGTCTTGGACAATCTTTCACAGCCCCTATCTTTGTAGAATCAACCCTTATGCCTTCATCAGACATGATATGACCCAAGAATGCCACTGATTTTAGCCAAAATTCACATTAGATAACTTGGCATACAACTATTGATCATGCAGAACTTGTAACACCTGTCACAAGTGATTTGCGTGGTCCTCTTCTGATCTTGAATATGCCAAAATGTCATGTATAAACACTATCACAAGCACATCCAAGAATGGCTTGAATACCCTATTCATAAGATTCATAAAAACAGCTGGTGCATTCGTTAGCCCAAATAACATAACAAGAAATTTAAAGTGACCATAGCATGTTCTGAAAGCTGTCTTGGGTATATCTTGCTCCTTCACCCTCACTTGGTGATAACCTGATCTCAAATCAATTTTTGAAAAGCATTTGGCACCCTGTAACTGATCAAATAAATCATCAATCCTGGGGAGAGGATATTTATTCTTAATTGTTACCCTATTCAATTGTCAATAGTTGATACACATTCTCAAGGTTCCATACTTTTTGCGTACAAATAACACTGGTGCACCCTAGGGGGACACACTAGGTCTTATGAAACCCTTACCCAATAAGCCTTTTAACAACTCTTTTAATTCCCGTAATTCTGCGGGGCCATTCTATATGGAGGGATAGAAATAGGTTGAGTGCCTGGAAGTAGGTCAATACCAAAATCTGTTTCTCATTCAGGATGTAAGCCTGGAAGTTCTTTAGGGAATACATCGACAAATTCATTCACTACTGGAACTGACTGAAGAGTTAGTGATTCTGCCTCTATATCCCTCACTCTAATTAGATGACATATATACCCCTTAGATATCATATTTCTTGCTCTTAAGGTAAGAGATAAACTTCCCCTTCGGTGCCCCAACATTACCTTCCTATTCAGGAACTGCCTCATTTGGAAAGTGAAAGTACACTCTCTTAGTTCGGCAATTCAAGGTGGCATAACAAGAAGCTAACCAATCTATACCCATTGTAACATCAAATTCCACCATTTCTAGCCTAATTAGGTCAGCCAATGTATCATGCCTACAAAGGGTTACTACACAGTCATAATAAACCCTCCTAGTCATAATAGATTCACCAATTGGTGTAGACACTTCAAATGGTGTGTTCAACAATTTGGGTGTTCTCTTAAGCTTCCCAGCAACTAGTGGAGTGATGTATGATAGTGTAGAACAAGGGTCAATTAATGCATATACATTATGTGATAAGATGGACAATGCACCTGTGACCATATCAGGTTAAGCTTCCAAATTCTGCCGACTCCCCAGTGAATAACTGCGATTCTGGACCCCGCTAGAGCTAGCTGCCTCTCTAACACCTCTACCATGACCTATAGGTGCTTGCTGACCCCTACCTGCTGGAGGAACTGATGATGATGATACAACAGCTGATCCAGTAGGTTTTGTTATACCACTCATACGTCTCCTCGGGAAATACCTCATCATGTGCCTTGGTGCACCACACCAGTAACATTTGTCCCAATACGACATATACCTGGATGACTCCTTCTACACTATTTACAGGGCTTCCTAGGTGTCATTGGTTGGCCTTCCGAATAACCCATTGTCCGAGCACCTTGCCCTTCACCTCATTGACCAAACTGATTACTTCGAGACCCTTGAAATTTTTGTGGAGCACTGACTGCAGAGTAGGAGGATGATGGCCTAGGCGTTCTGTTAGAAAACTGAGGCCTAAGCTCACCTTGGGGTTGGGTAGACTTCCCTATAGATCTGGATCTTTTGGCTTACCCCCTTTCCAACTCTTGTATCCTTCTCCTCTGCCTCTGATCCTCCAGTTTCTGTGCAAAAGTCTGCGATCTTGCTATGTCTATATCTTTGTTCAACGAAGCAATAATGCAGTCTCTAACCAGATACACATCGAACCTATTTACATATCGGTGAACTCTATCTGCCATTGTAGCAACTACATTAGGAGCATACCTTGCCAGGGAATTAAATTGAAGGCTGTACTCACTCAGGCTCATATTCCCTTGGTGGAGGTTTAAGAACTGATCTACACGGGCCTCTCGGATCTCTAATGGAAAGTAATGTTCAAGAAATGCCTCTTTGAATTCCTTCCAGGTAGTTGGAGGTAGATCTATGCCCTTAGGTTGCTTCCAAGCTTCATAACACAATATAGCCACAACCTTCAATCTATATATCGCTAACTCGACAGCTTCTATACCACTCACGTGCATAACATCTAAAGTGCACTGAATCTGATCAATAAAGTCCTGGGGGTCTTCATTAGGATCTGACCTAGTGAAGGCTGGGTGGTCCAAATTGATGAAGTCACGTATCCTTGTACCAGCTGCCCTATTTGTACCACCTATACCCATAACTGGACCTTCCTGCCTTTGACCTTGGCCAGCAACTATACAAGTCAATAGATGGACTATGTTTCTCAGATCCTGCACGGTAGCATCAATAGGTAGTTCTGAAGGAATTCCACCACTCTCGGGTTCATCAGGAACTGGAGGAGTTGGAGATGTCTGTGACAAAGACTCCTCTTGAACCTCATCTTCTTGTCTAACCTGGCTCGGCATACCAACCACCACTTCTACTCCCATCCCTTTACCTTTGTTCAGCCTTGTTTTTGGCATACTCATTGTACAAAACAATTTAGGGATTAGACATAATACACCTATTACACTTGACTTTATGGCACGATCTAAAGAATAGAAAGAAAGTAACAACTCCTAAATGCCACGTAGCCTTCTTCTTATAAATGTGGTGCACAACACATCGATAAACAAGATTCTACATAGACACGGCTTTGTAGACTACCTAGGACTCCCGCTCTGGTACCACTTTTGTCACGTACCAAGTCCCATTAGGGCGGACTGGCACCCGTTGCCGATAAGGCCCAGGAGAATCAACCTGTATCTATGCTCTTTCTACACTTATTAGTAGGGATTTCTACATTTGACAAGCATTTAAGAAAATAAACAGTGATAACAAGCCAAAAGGAAGTGCATATGACAAGGCCATTGGGGCCACGGTGTCTAAAGTACGAGGAATGACCACACTTTAATTTACATAGTCTACTTTACAAAGCCTCTAGATAAGGAAAAGTAACTGATAAGGGTCGGGACAAGCCCCGCCTCGACTAACTGTACAATACAAAATATAGACTCTAGACATGCAAAGCTCCGAAGCAACCTGGAGCTTGGTATCAGCAGCTGGATATCCTGTACTCCTACAGGGGAGATCTACTAGCACCTGTACCTGCAGTATGAAATGCAGGTCCTTTGTAAGGGACATCAGTATGGGTTAATGTACTGAATATGTAAGGCAGGATATACTGTACATGAAGTAACAACTCAAATGAAACTATGTGCGGGTGTAGGATAAGACACCACCTTCAGTTATACTTTGGAATCATGTACTTTACGTTCTTTATATCACTTTACCTTTATTTTATAATCTATGCACAGTTGTAACACAAATGACCAACTGATCAGTGGTAAACCGTATCAGGATAGTTCTTGGCTAGGTTACTCCTTAACCCCTCGGGCTACCACCCATGATAGGATCGTCCCTGGCTAGGTGATTCTTCCACCCCTTGGGCTACCACCCATCAATAAACAATGTATCGGGATTGTCCCTGGCTAGGTCCTTCTTTAACCCGTCGGGCTACTACCCATGATAGGATCGTCCCTGGCTAGGTGATTCTTCCACCCCTCGGTCTACCACCTATCAGTAAACAATATATCTTATCTTTCAATTACCTTTGAGATGGTTCTTTTGGTGGTCACAATATTTGAGCTTCAGGATTGTATATGTAGCACGTGACATGTAGATAATCATGCAAGACAATATGACAATAAAAAGTGTATGTTACATAAATAATGAAATGCGTATGAGATGAAATAACTCGTGCACTTTATTTGCCAAAAAGAATCCATGTAACTTGGTATCCATGTATGTATGCATATTTGAAGGTGACTATGTATGGAAGAATATGAACATGTCAAAGAGTGGAGACATGGTTAATAGTTTTGTCAGAGTTGGCAAGTGCCTTTATGTGCCAATGAAGAATCTAGATTTCATGCCAAGTAATACGAAATCAAGTAGCCTTACATACCTCGTTGTATGACCTCGTTAATACCTCGAGATAACCTTCCCTTCCTCCAAGTACTTATCGACAACATAGTAGGTAATAAGACTAGTGTTAGCAACAAAGAGACACTTCTTGGCAGCCCAATATCACAAAAACTAACACCAGGGCAGCAAGCCTATAATTGGCGACGCAAACGCATTCCTTCAATCTTTTCACTTATTATCGTATTTTCTAGTAGAGATTCACATGTACACGTCATGTACAACCTGTTTTAGCTCCAAAACAGTCATGCAGCAGCCCACAAAGGACAACACATAACAGTTCTACACAACCTAAAAATGGACAGCATAACGTTACCTTCCTTCGCTACATTTCGATGTCGACAATTCCAGACCTATTCCAACCCTAACCATATTGTTCCAACAACATTTACACATGCAGACAAACCAAAAACAGTCTTATAACAGAACTTAAGAATTCATGAATGACGTGATCTAGTAGTCTTCCATCCAACAGCCCACAGGTTCCAATCGACCTTACACTTAAGATAGCACAATAAAATGCGCTTGTTAAATGAAACCAAAATAAGGGCAGCAATCTTAGGGTGATAGTTATAACTCAAACCATATTAATAACATCAATTTCTCTTCATAATACAGCCAACAAGTCATAGAGAAATCACTAAAACAAAAGGCAAGTATGCAGCAACTTTCTCAATACATGCTGTCTCAAGTTTCCAGCACAACATACTAGCATATACTTCTTGTTTTTCGTAAGAAAACCATACTAAACATATGTGTAAACTTACTTACCACTACCTTGAAGGTGTAGGGCTTCTTAAAGATCCCTAGAAGTTCCCTTGTAGCTGCTTGCTAGGTCAAGAAGTAAGAACAATAATATTTTGAGAGAGGTAAAATTTTCCAAGTTTAAAGTGAATGAGTTTTTGCTGCTCTTAACCCTTTTTAAAGGCTTAGTTTAGCGGCCTTAACCTTGACATTTTGACCATCTTATACCACATATTAATAAGCTAGTTATCCACAACCTTAGCCCTTACTCTTGGGCATAAATGGGTCTCCAAGTTGATGGGCTTGGGCTGCCCATTTTCCCAATTTCTCTTACTTAGATTTTGGCCCAAATAGCCATGTGGGTTGTGGTGTCTTTTGGCCCTTTTTAACATCCTTCTTGGGATTAAAATATAGTCTATATATGATGCTAAAAGATGGGCTAAAGTTACACCATTAACATTGTCTTTATTCATAATCGAACTTGGACAAATTCGACGTCGAGCCTCATCTCTGTTTAGCTAGCAAATTTAAGCTAAGCAAGTAGGTGACTCACCTGGTAGCTTGTTATGTCCTACAAGAACCTCAATTCTCTCACTTCATTTGAGGCTGTAATCTCCTCAATTCGACAAAAAACATGTATACACTCGACCCTCTTTAGCGTTAGACGCACATATAGCCCACTAACATGAGATTCAAGCACTTTAAAAATTTAGCACTAATTTGACCAAACCATGTCATGTTTCATTTGCATATTACCAATATTGTAAGGTGTGGGGTGTTACATCTTTCCTAACCAACTAAAGCTCACACACACATGTTACTGACTACACTATCAATACAGACTCTTAGATCATGCTTTTCATTACAATTAAAACTCCCATATCAGAACGAGCACTGCCAATCAATCAATATTGCATGGTTGCTATCAAGACTAACTAACAAAATTTTGATGGGTATCCTTTTCCATGCAAAAACTAACATATATCCTAGACATTAGTACTACATTCTACTAATACTACCTACACAACCTTAATGTGTAGGTTCAACAGAAAATAAATTTTCTTGGGGAAAGAACACAGGCAAGAAATCCCTCGGACTCAAAATTTGGGATAACTATAGCCATAATTTCTCAAACTTCACTAAGGCCTATAATTATTCACACCCCATCGAGAAGAAATTGCATTGTCCTTAATGTAGAAAATCAAATAGAATCAAGGTATTGGGGTCAAAAAACATACCTGGGTACCTAAGCTCCAGTCTCTACCTTGGTTTGCCTCTCAAATAACACCTGATGTATTGTCGGGACACAACTTAGAGAACTTAGGTACTGAGACTTCACCTAGTGTCCATGCTTCCATTGTCTTTACTTCATCAATGTTGCAAAGATACAGTTTGACTATTTGGCCATTCACTTTGAAATGGGTGCCATTTCTTTTTTCTAACTCAATAGCCCAACAACAACAACAACATACCCAGTGGAATCGTAGAATGTACGTAGACCTTACCACTACCTCATAGAGGCAGAGAGGCTATTTCCTAGAAACCCTTGCCTCAATGACCCATAAGCAGAATAAACTAGATATAGGAAAAGGAATGGAAAAGAAAGGGAATAGAAAGAGTGACTAATAAGTAAAGCACATGATAGTATGCGAATATGATAAAATTAACATATCAAGATGCAAAATGACAACACGAGATATAAAGGCAATATAAATACACTAAAAGTAAACATATATAGGACTAATAATGACAACATACGATGTGAAGACATCACTACTCTAATTAACCAACTATATCACCAAGTCATTTAACGACCTACCCGTACTAACCTATTAGCCCTCTACTCTAATATGCAAACTACACTTTTTTCTATCTAAGGTCATGTCCTAGGTGAGATGAAGTTTCACCATATTTTGTCTTATCACCTCCCTCCAATACTTCTTTGGTCTACCTCTACCCCTCCGCGTATCGCCTAAATCCAACCTCTTGCTCCTCCAAACAAGAGCCTCGATACTCCTTCTCTACACATGTCCAAACCAATGCAGTCTCACTTCCCTCATCTTGTCAGCCATAGGGGCCATATCTAGCTTCTCCCACATGATCTCATTCCTAATCCTATCACTATTGGTATATCCACACATCAATCTCAACATCCTCATCGCCACAACCTGCATCTTCTAGACATTAATTTTTAATTGGCCAACACTACACCCATATGACAAAAATGGTTTGACTACATTTAATAAAACTTGCCTTTAAGCTTATGTGGTATCTTTTATCACATAATACTCCTAAGGCAATCCTCCATGGCAGAAAATATATGATATTAAGAAAGGTCCCAACTATCTGGACTTGATTTTCCTAGGGAACAACTTTAATCTGGAATTGGATAGCAATACCAAATCCTCTAGTGTAAATTTTGATTCTCAATGTGATGATCATGTTGCAGCTTCATTCTTTGCTTATATAGGAATGATCTCTCATATGCCTTCAAGTGAAACTCATCAGGTTCGTTGAGTTGGCTCAGCATTGAGTTTGTCGTATCATTCAAGTCCAAATTCAACTTTTTGATCTCCCACATTGCCTTGTGCTCAAGTTCCACCCATAAGTGACAAGCTTTACCAAAGACAAGTTATTAAGGAGGCATAACTATGGGAGTCTTGAATGCAATCCAGTATGCCCATAGTGCATCATCAAACTTCTGTGAGAAGTCAATCCGATTTGCATTCACAGACTTAGCAAAAATTTATTTGATCTCCCTATTTGACACCTCAACTTACCCCCTCTTCTATGCATGATAGGGTGTTTCCACCTAATGCTTTATTCCATAATTTTCAAGTAGATCCTTGAACAATCTATCATACAAATGGGAACCCCACCACTGATGATTGCTCAAGGAGTGCCGAACCTTGATAAGATGTTTCTTTTCAGGAATGCTATCATACTTTTGCCTTCATTATTGGGAAGCGCCATTGCCTTCACCCATTTTGATACGTAGTCCACAACCGTAAGAATATGCTTTTTCCTACGCGAGTGAACAAATGTACCCTTGAAATCTATCCCCTATACATCAAATAGTTCAATAACCATAATGGGGTTTAGAGGGAGCTTGTGCTTGCAGGAAACACCACCTTCTCTTTGGCATCTATCACAGGCTTTAGCATAGTCGTGGGCATCTTGATGGATGGTTGGAAAATAGTAGCCATACTGCAAGATCTTATATACTATCAAAATACCACTTTGATACCCGCCCACTAAGGATGAGTGGCACGCCGCTAGAATACTTATCATTTTGACCTTAGGAACACAGTGATGAATAATCCCATCTGCACATATCTGAAACAAGTATGGATCATCCTAGAAATATTTCCTCACATTAGATATAAACTTACGATGATTATGAGTACTCAAGTCTAGTTGTACAATATTACTAACCAAATAGTTCGCATAATCTGCAAAACATGGTATCAAGTCATGGGATGCTGCTAGCACTCTCTCATGAGGGATCAAGTCATCATTCTCTACCTTATCATTGAACTTTTCCATGACCTTGTCCTCTAATCTATAAAGGTGGCCTATAACTTAGTTTTTTGTCTCTTTTCTGTCAATCACATCAAAGACAAACTCCTAAAGAACTACCCATCAGATCAATCTCTATTAAGCATCCTTCTTCGCCAACAAGCACCACAGTGTAGAATTGTTAGTATGTACTTCTTCATACCATTCCACCAATACATCTTCATTAATACTTAATACATTTTGGTGGATTCAGGATGTATGAAATATGGAGAGTTACAGCGTCACGACACAAACTAAGACGTAGACGTGACACAGTGAATGGGGAACCTGAAGGAACCCCAAACAAGCCTCTTAGCATATCATACACACATCCTTTGTCACAGAAGTAAGATAAAATAACAAAGTGAAAACATAAATAAGGGAAATTGGGGCTAAAGCAAAGAGTTTAATATTTAAATAGCATAGATGAGTCAAAGCTCAAGCATAATTACATTACTTGTCCAATAACAACTCTAGACTTAGAATTGAATGGGGGCGAAGACAGCTTTTCGGGCTCACTTAACATACAAAGACTCTACACATAACATAAGTCAAGAGAAGTATGTCCTCGAAGTTGAGGACTCATCCACAAGCTTTGAGAGGTAACACTAGCCATGTGTAGGAGGACGATCAAGTGGAGGTCCGGTTCCTAAATGGTAAATCATGTAGGCATAGAGTATACATTAGTACGTTTGAATGTACTAAGTATGTAGGATGCAATGCAACAAGAGATGAGCAACATAGTCGAAATGCATAATTAGGCAATAAATGAGAATATAGGAAAATGGAATGCATGAATGATGCTTGTAGTAAAAAAACATGCTTACATAGAACATATTACATGTGTAGGAAGAGATCATCATTAGTAACCAAGGCCTACCGCCTCCTTGGCAAGGCGAATGGGGTGTATTCCCCCCAATATGGTAGCACAGGCCTACTATTACCCAAGCTAGGTGATTGAGGTATATACACCCAACATGGTAGCACTGGCCTAACACCCCTCGAGCTAGGCAATTGAGGTACATATATAACCCCCAAACCTGGTGGCATGAGCCTACCACCCCTCGAGCTAGGCGATTGATCAATTTCCAACACTATAGATACCATTCATTAAATCAACACATATATACATTACACTCATCATCATAAAATCACTTTAACTCATATACCATGCATTACTCCTTCAACAACTCAAGAAACCTTAACCGAAAATTTTATTAAACACTTGATGGGTCTGTAATGCTAGTATAAAACCATGCAAATTAAGAGTGAAATCATGCAAGAAAACTTGAAGTAAACCAACCCACCAAGACTTGGCAATACTCTCGTGAAATATACATTGAAATCCTTCATCAAATTTCAAAATAGATCATAGATTCATAGATCAAAACATGCTTAAACAACTACACTTTTATGAAGCCCCAACATAGTTCATACTCAAATTCATAGTAAGTGATACCCATATGAAAATCAACTTAGAAATGTGCAATTTATGTAAAAAGAAGGTTAGACACCACGGGTGAAAGGACCCAATGGTTGAAACCCAAATACCATAACTTTGGAGATTTTCTTGAAGAAGATTTGAATGGAGACTTGAAGCTTGAATGAAATCCTTAGATCCATAATGAGATTTGGCGCGTGAATTTTGACTGAAATATTTGACTAAGTGTTTGTGAGAGTATTGTAGATTATCTTTTATGATATGGTGTTGAAATATGGCTAAGTATAGGTAGTTTTACACATGGGAAGGCTTAGGCCCAAGACCCAAAAGCCTTTGACCGAATAAGAAAACTGAGCATAAAAATACATAGAGGTGAAACTAAGCACAAAAATACATAGAGGCACGCCCTTGGCGCGTTGCGCCTGGGGCACGAAAACCTCTCTAGAAATCGCATTTTGTGATTTTCAAATTTTGATACAGTTGCTCTAAAATCTGAGTTAGACCCATTTCCCACTCAATTTTGTCGCTTGATCAAGAATATGGTGGCGGATTTTTGATATCACACCCAGATTTTGAGATATATAGAAATTATGATTATGGACATTTCTGAGGCACATTTTTGGGCACTTTTTGGGGTCGTTTCAATGTATCCCCCTTGAGAATATTCGTCCTTGAATGTCAAAGAAATGTAAGTAGGAAGAGTAATTATGGAGAAGTCAGCCCCAACAAGAATTCAATAATACATTTAAACACCATTTTCAAAATTTCAACATAAGTGTAAAAATCATCATGAACTTGTCCATATAAACATGAATGAATACAAATAACATAGGGGGCTGAAACAGAAGACTCAAAATCATAAAAGGACTTGATGTGTTATCATAAGCTTGAGTAGAATGAAAGAGGTATGGATATCACTTCTCCATGCCTACTCAGGCTCCCATCGGAGAGACACTTTCGAGTTGATGATTCTTCCAGAGGGCCTTGACGAAAATTATATCCTTATTAATCAACTTTTCCACCCTTCCATCCAATACCTCCACCCGGACCTTCTCCTAAGACAACTTATCCTCCACAATACCCACAACCTCAAAGAGTTCTATACCACTACAGTCATTAATACATCCCCTCAACCTTGAAGCATGAAGAACCGGACGAACCATCTCCATATCCATAGGAAATTCCCATTAGTATGCAACCTCACCAGTCCTCCTCAGCACTCTATAAGGACTCACAACCATAAACTCAATTCCCTTTCTTGCCAAATCGGGCCACACCGTTCATGTGTAGGACTTCCAAATGACCCCAATCATCATCAAAAGCACATATAATTTACCTTAGTATCTAATGAAACCATCTCCCCCTTGGGGGAAAACCTCCACTTTATCATCCCTCACCAAGGTCTTCAACTCTAACAAGGCGGCTCAAAATCTACTTTGCTTTTACCTCCTCAACCAAGAAAGATTAAGAACCATTAGCCACCAGTACACCACCATATTCAACCTCTTCCAACCTAACTCTCAATTTAGCCAACCAATGGACCTCCCTAGTCACCTCTTGGCCACCATCATCAACATATGCTAGGCTACCCATAGAAACCCTACTTAGTGCGTTGACCATAATATTAGTCTTACCTGGGTGATAATGCACACTCATATCATAATCCTTAAGGAGCTCTAGCCACCTTCTTTTCCTCAAGTCAAGGTCTATTGAGTGAACACATATTGGAGACTCTTATGATTGGTAAACACATCAATATGCACCCTATACAAATATTAATGCCAAATTTTCAAAGAAAAAACCATAGCGGAAAATTCAAGATCATGGGTAGGATAATTATTTTCATTCACCTTGATTTGTCTAGAAGCACAAGCTATCACCTTACCATTTTTCATCAAAAGACAGTCCAAACCAATTCATGGGGAATCATAATACATAACAAACCCTTCCAAACCATTATGGTAGAGACAAGATAGGAGAAGAGATAAACTATCCTTCAAAGTTTGGAAACATTTTTCACACTCATCGGTCCACACAAATTATCTTTCTTTTGAGTCAACTAAGTCATAGGAGAAGCAATAGAAGAGAACCAATTAAAAAACCTCTAGTAATAACCCTCTAGGCTCAAAAAGCTTTTTATGTCCGATGGATTCAAAGGTCTAAGACAATTTCTAATCACTTCCGTCTCTTTTGGATCCACCTTAATATCATCCCCCAACACCACATGACCTTGAAAGGCAACCTCTTGCAACTAATGCTCCCACTTCTCCTACTTAGCATATAACTTCTCCTCCCTTAAGAGTTGCAACACTAACCCCATCTTATTCACAATCTCTAAATAAATCAATACTTCATAATTAGAGACCACCACAAACATGCCAAGGTAGGGTTTTAAGACCCTATTCATTAAACCCATAAACATAGCTAGTGCATTAGTCAACAAAACAATTCCACCACAACTCAAAGTGCTCTCTCCTAGTTCAGAAAGACATCTAGGGATATCACCTATCCTCATTCTCACTTGTCGAGAAAACCTAAACCGAAGATCAATCTTAGAGAAGTGACTAGCCCATCGTAGTTGATGAAATAGGTCATCAATCATAGGTAAAAGGTACATATTATTTAAGGTGACCCTAATAAGTTGTCGATAATCAATACTCTTTCTGAGGGAGCCATCCTTCTTCTACACAAGCGACACCGGGAAGCTCACTAGGAAAGATACCAAGGAACTCATTAACCACCACAACCAACCCTATATGAAGGACTTTGGACTCAACGTCCTTAACCCTCACAAGATGATAGAGACTCCCCTTAGAAATCAACTCATGGGATTGAATGCGAGAAACGAATCTACTCTTGACCACCGAATCATGAATTTCTCACTCAAGAATGGGATTATTGTGGAATTGGAATCTAACTCTATGGGTCCTATAAATAAAGAAGACATACTATGCATGAAACTAATCTACCTTAAGTATGACATCAAAATCCACCATATCTAATTCAACATAGTCACAAGACAAGATCTATGCAATATGACCATGAAACAATTCCTATGGACCTTCCTAGGAACAATAGACTTAACAATGGGGTAGAAACCAAACGTTCAAGCAACAACTCAGGCACACATGAAGCCCACTAGCAACAAAATCGGATAATGAAAGAGATAGGGGCATCTAGATCCACCAACGCGTACACATCAAAGTCAAAAGAAATTTCAACATACAAGTAGCAACAGTGGGCGCCTCATCCCCTCCTTGCCACCCTTGAAGAGCATAAAATTGCATGCCATGGGGAACCACCTTGATGTCCTTCTTCTCCCCCTTGGAAGGCGTTAGTACCTTGGCCTTGAGGACCATCACCTCTACCTTTGTGTCGAGCATAAGGACAACCACTAACTTTGTGCCCAAATCCGCCACAACCTAAGCAAGAATTAGATCTCTTCAAATATGGGCCACCCCTTTCCCACACTTTTGGTACCTAGGCTTTTCCACCCGCTCATCACCTCCTTTACTCTTATTGCGTTTGTGAAGGCAGTGACCCATTTTCCCAAAACCATAATAAGCATTAGTACCCTTCAAGCATGGGCCATCATGGCCTCTACCATATCTTGGGTATCTAATATAAGGCACCACAATGCCACCACATTTGGGACGTTGGAACTTACCCCTAAAATGGGCCTTCTTGTCCTCACTACTACTTCTCTTACCATTTGAAGACTTGGGGGCACTCACTTGTTGATTGAGTTGGATTGTCACTAGTTTAGCCAATAGCTATAGAGCATTGCGAACCTCCGAATTCGATATATCATCGTCCAGAGTAGTTTGAGACATATTCTGAAATGTAACAGTTAGGGATTAGTAATAAGCCCTAGAGGACCTAATTGTACCGTATGACATAGATCATAAAGAAGTAAAACATTTTCTAAATCACCTCATAGCCTATTACTCATAGTTGTGGCGCGTTTCACAACCATGAATACGACTCTAATCGACGCGGTGTGTTGGATACTAAGGACAATTAACAACCTAGAGCTCTAATACCATGTTTTTCAAGACCTAAACTAGGGCCTAAATGTGACATGGCGAATAGGAAATGAAAAGGAACCCCAAAAAAGCCTCTTAGCATATCGTACAAACATCCTTGGTCGCAAAAGCAAGATAAAACAAAAAGAGGAAATATAAACAAGGGAAATTGGGGCTAAGGGAATGAGTTTAATACTTAAATAACATAGATGATTCAAAGATCAAGCATAATTACATTACTTGTCCAACACCTCCTCTAGTCTTAGAATTGAGCGAGGGCCAGCAAAACTTTCCATGCTTACCCTCATAATCATAAGTTTCCAACATAGAAAGAGTCAATACATAGCGTAAGTCAATAGAAGTATGTAATCAGGGTTGAGGACTCACTCACAAGCTTTTCGAGGTAGCACTAGCCACGTGGAGGAGGATGATCAAGTCGAACTCCGGTTCCTACATGGTAACATCATGTAGGCACAAAGTATGCATTAGTATGTTTGAATGTACTAAGTAAGTAGGAGTAATGAAACAAGAGATAGAAAACATAGTCAAAATGCATAAGTAGGCAATAAATAAGCATATAGCAATATGGCATGCATGAATGATGCTTGTAGTAAAAAAACATGCTTACATAGAATATATTACATGTGTAGGAAGAGACCATCATTAGCAACCAAGGCCTACCACCTCCTTGGCGAGGTGAATGGGGTATATACACCCCAATATGGTAGCACGGGGCTGGGGCTACCCCCCCCCCCCCAGGCTATGAGATTGAGGTATATACCCCCCAACATGATAGCAAGGGACTACCACCCCCCAAGCTAGAAGATTGAGGTATATATCCCCCAATATGGTAGAGAAGATTGAGGTATATATCCCCCAATATGGTAGCCCCCGAGCTAGGCGATTGATTAGCTTCTAACATTATAGATACCATTCATAAATTCAACACATACATACATTAGTTTCATCATCATAAAGTCATTTAACTCATATACCATGTATTAGGCCTTCATTAATTGAAGAAACCTTAATTGGACATTTTATCAAACACTTGGTGGGTGTATCATGCTTATATAAAACTATGTAATTCAAGAGTGAAATCATGTACAAAAACATAAAATAAATCGACCCACCAACCCTTGGTAATACCCCTATGCAATATACATAGAAACCCTCATCAAATCTTAAAATAGATCATACATAGCTAAAAACATGCTTAAACAATCACACTTTTATGAAACTCCAATATAGTTCATAGTCAAATTCCTAGTAAGTGAGACCCAGAAGTAAATCAACATAGAAATGTGCAATTTTTATAAAAAGGAAGGTTAGGAACTATGGGTGAAAGGACCAATTTGTTAAAACCCACATACCTTAACTTTGGAGATTTTCTTGAAGAAGATTTGAATCGAGATGAAGCTTGAATAAAATCCTTAGATCCGGAATGAGATTTGGCACTTGGATTTTTAGTGAAATATTTATCTTAGTGTTTGATAGAGTATTTGGGAATGTCTTGTATGATATGGTGTTGAAATATGGTATGTATAAGTATTTTTACACGTGGGAAGGTTTAGTCCCATGAACTAAAAGCCTTGAAAAAAATACATAGAGGCGCACCCTTGGAACATCTCACCTGGGGTGCATAAACCATTCTAAAAATCATATTTTGTAATTTTTGAACTTTGATGTGGTTGCTCTAAAATTGGTACTAGACCCATTTCCCACTCAATTTTTTCCCTGATCAAGTATATGAAGTCGAATTTTCGATATCACGTATAAATTTTGAGATATATGCAAATTATGATTATGAGCATTTCCGAGGCACATTTTCGGGCATTCTTTGGGGTCATTTCATATGGGTTCTATTAAATCATCAATATTCAGAACAAATAACTAGCCTTGGTAGCAAAGCACACCATCTCCCCCTTCTAATACAACCTCTACCTTTATTTTGGTAACCAACTTATTCTACTCAACCATTTTTAAATATAGGTCTTGCTTTACTTTAATGTCTACCACCACTGATGATTCAGACTCGTTGTTGTATGGCAACATAGGTTTGAAGGTCCAAATAATAGAGAAGGATAGCAAATAATGCTGGTGCAAGATAGTACAATCCTATCTATGGATCATGGTTATAGTCATCGGTCGTAGATAGGCGTAATGGGTAAGTAAGGACTTGGTGAAACTATTGAAGTCTAGATGAATGTACTAATGGGATATCTATGACCGATCAAAGGAATTACGGGCCATAGACTTGACGTTGCCCAAGTTACACCTCCTTTTTGGAGGAAAAATCCATCACTATCAAGAAATAGAACATAAAAAAGGTTAGGGTCAAACCACAAGGAATACGTACACTCAGGAGAATTCACTCATTGCAACTCGAATGGCTAACCAACTTACTTCCCCCAAAAGGCAAGGTTTTGCAATAATAATGCAAAATTAGAACTACACTAAGTAATGTAAGAGAGCAGTCAATATTGAGAGAAACTAGTGTATTGTGTTCCCCATAATTTCCTAACTCAGTATCACCAGATAACCTAATTCTTTTCTATTGTATTGTCACGCCCCTAAGTCCCGTAGGGCAGACCGGCACCCGTTGCCGATAAGGCCCGGGAGAACCAATCTATTACTGTACCCTTACTGTACATTTCTACCTTTAGAATGCCATAAAATAGA
>JAABOM020061634.1:0-10862 GCA_011800125.2 Solanum clarkiae
TATATATAATAGCCACTAAGACTCTCTTCAAAGATACCATTCTTAGCTTCTTCCTGTCTCTATGAAGACCTTTCTATATTTACTTCTCTTAATGACATACATAGCTACTTCCCATAACTATTACCAGCTAACCTCTTCTTTTGCTTGCTAATGATCAACTTCGGTGCTCTTATAAGCTCATTTGTATAAGACTTAGACTATAATCGAAAACTCATCATCATCTATCCATAAGCCCCAATCGACTTAGCTACTCGTGATGACAAAGAATGCTTACATCAACTTACTCCACATTGACAACTTAAATTACTATCTAGATTCTTATAGTTGTCATAACTTAGAGTTTCACACAGCTTTACCTTGTCATGGTTGCACATCTTAAGCCTCTCCCATCAAATGTGTCGTCCTCAATTCTCTATTTCCATCTAACGACACCTATATCATACTCATAACGTCACACTCCTTGCAAGCTAACACCTTAATGTCAAACACACACTATGGTGTACCTTTTAGGGAGAATCTCCAACTAAAACCATCACTGCCACAATGCTATCCTCTTTTGTACACTACTCAAAATTCAAGCTTAGGGTCTAGTACTAATATGTGCATCACACGCTTCCCTCATATTATACTAATCCATAACTACCAAGTAAAAAGAATAGGAATATGGGCTTACTAAAATCCCATAACTAATAATCAATCAACACATCCCCTCTTCACAACTCATGCACGACTCACTCATTCACTATACCTCCTTATTTGGCTAAGCTTATAACTCTATGAATTTCACAAGGCTCCCCCTCAAAATCATGAGCCTAGTTTTGATCTATCACTTTAAAAGTACTCTGTCCCCTCTATTCAACATCTATACTACACCCTTACTAATAGAATATCAAAATACATCAACATAGACCTCATTCTAGTTTTCAACATGCTCTAGCACATTCCGACGCTAACTCTCTCTCATTACCTTATCATGAAAATCATAGGGTACTACTCACTACTTCGTTATCGAACTTATGGAATTCGACTCATCACCTTATCACTTGCCTAATAGATAATGACTCTAGTTATAAGCCTCATCCTTTCGTTTCTATAGTCATTATTCTAACTCTGGAATGACATCTATACTCAGGGTGTTATAGGACCTCACATGTTACTCTCAGATGGTAGCATTAAACTCATTAGAGACATAAGTTTCTCTCTCATAGATAATATCAAAAGTAAGTAAGACTTGAATCATACCTATCACAACATCTGGGGAGACATCTCGAGAGTCTTCCTGATCTTCTCTCACTAGTGGTGCCAGGGTAGAATCTTGAGCCTTTTTGGCCCAATTAGGACATTATCTCTGAAGGTGACCCACTTGGACACACTTGTAACATCCATTGCTCCCTCCATGGCATTTTCCCAAGTGAAGTTTGCCACACTTGCCACAAAGTGGCTTGCCTCGGGAACCCCGAGCCACACTAGGCCGTGACATAGATCCCTGAGCCCTAAAGTTGTGAGGATTTACTTGAAAGTTACTCCAAATCCTATTCCTCTTTGGCCTCTTAAACTCAGGCGGGTTCATCCTCAAGGACTCATGAACTCTTGATGTATTTGGAAACACCCTGCCTGCCTATTCCCTATCTAGCAACCAGTGCTGTCACAGCCTGGGATAAAGTATGGATGGCCTGGCAAAGTTCAGCACTGCTGATATTAGCCTGTGGTGGCTGCACGACAGGGATGGCTGGGCCTATCGGTTCATCTTGATTCTGAGGATCGAGTTGGTTAGCATTCTGTCTAGCTGGACTCCCTTTCACTTTATCATCTCTTCTTGAAAAAATGATCATGATTCTATAAATGTTTAATGTATGAATTAGAATAGAACTTTCGTAGAGTGTAACCCCATCGCACGATTTAGAAAATGAACGAAGTGAGACAATTCCTAATGTTCTATAACCTCCCTATTATGGATGTGGAGCTCTTTACACCAATAATAGGACTCTACAAGACACAACTTCATAGAATCTCTAGGACACTTGAACTCTGTGCTCTAATACCAAGTTTTTCATGCCTCGGTAGGGTACCCTAGATGTGGCAGACACTCAGAGACTATTGTTAGTCTTCAAGCGAGTCACTTGGCCTCATCACATCCATTTATTCAATAACCTATATAAAATCAGTAGAAGTCTAAAGATAGAAATGGGCAATCTAGTCTCAAGATAATATAGATAAAATGGCTAGTAGAAAGGAAACTAGCTCAATAAGTCTTAACATCAATATTCAACTCTAGTCTATGAAGTCTCTATCACTATCATGTGGTGTCAATGACAGACCCATGACTACGTCAAAATAAAATAAAGCTAACTCAAGTCTAACTGTAATATGCAAGATGAAAATAAAGAAATGATCCTCCGAAGTAGGGGAGGCTCAGCAACTCAGCTGAACTGCTCAGATCCTAAACGATGTGCCTGTTGACGACCTCTGCATCATAAAATAATGTAGTTGAAAGAGGATGTCAATACATGGAATGTATGAGTATATAAAATGGCTGAATGAAAAAGAAATAGGTAGAATAATATAAAAATAACATCAGCTTAGAATATACTCAATCAGAATATCAAATATCCGTCTAAAGTAAGAATGAAGATTAGACAAGTGACTCATCAACAAATCAAACCTTATCACTTTAATTCAAGTCAACTCAACACAATGGAACTCAACTCAACTTAACTCAACTTGACTCAGAGTACTCAAAGTGAGAAATTTTGGGGGAGTTTCTCTTATCCGATAACAATCACTTATGAGCCAGTGATTGTACAACAATCCCGCTAATGTTATCGCTGCCATTCCATACTTGCCAAGCAAGGAACGCCTATGATCCACAAGGGATCTAACCTCTAAAGTTCTCTATTGCTTTCAGGGACTTTACCTCAAGACGGGACCATCTGAAGTAATGGTTCAATTCTTACCTACGCTTGGCGATGTAGTTAAAGAGTGTGAGTAGAACTCAGTTTTACCCATTTTGGAGCTCGATACTCCTCCCAAGACTTAATTCTCATATGACTCCTCTCATCTCAATCAATTGTCTCGATCAGCCTCATAGAGGAACTCATCATCTCATTAACTCAAACTCTAAAGTCCTCTATTATTTTTAGAGACTTTAACTCATCTCAATTAACTCTATTCTTATTTAAGAACTCAAGGACTCAGATCATCATTTAGAAGAAGTTATTTAGACAGAACACAATTATGAAGACTCATAGGATCATCAAGCTCAATTTAACTCGACGTCATACTCACATCAAGATTTCCATCAACATACTCAAATCAAGGCTCTAGACTCAATCCTTATGTTCTTTCATGTATGCTTTCACAAATCAACATATATGGTTTATACAATATCTCAAGAAAATAAGTTTATGATGATTATCAGCATATGAAAATACATGTACTCATATATAATTTCAAGAAAATAATCAAGAAAGTATTTCAAGAAACATATATGGGGACTCATGGACTCTCAACTCCTCTATTACTATCAATTGGACACATGGGAGAACAATCACATGCTTTAGTTTAGCCTTATATACCTGGGTTGAAGGTAGATAATCAACCTCAAAGAACTTTCCTCAAGCTCCTTAATTCCTTGCTCCTCTTCTCTTTTCTTTCGCCTTAGTCTTTTTCAAGAAGTTTTGAAAGGCTTAAGAATGGGTTTAAAATCCTTTTTATACTCAAAATGACCTATTTTGATCGTATTTTGAGTTTAGGAGGGGTGAAAAAAGATCTGGAATACCCCTCACGAAAAACTGAAAAACATTCGCCTTAGGCCTAGGGGTCCACGATGCAGACTAGGTGTCTCGAAGTAGATTTTCGCCAAAAATTCTCCGAATGAGTTTATTAATTTTATGAAAAATTTTCGGACAACATCTAAGTGTTGGTCCACGGCAGGTGCATGTCGCACACCTGCCATGTGCTTATTTTGGAATTTGTTTTGGCATCAAAAAATTATCTTTTAATCCAATTACTCTAAAAATCAACCGAGACCATTTTTCCACTCAATATTTCATACTGATTACAAATATGGATTCTGATTTGCCATCAGAGCATGGAAAGACATGTTATGTGCATATCTCACCTTTAGGATATTTTGATAATCTTACCGGATGTTACAACATTGAATTGCCTGCTTCTGATCCTTAAATACCCCACTTGAGATTTGTCTAAATATAATTGTGTCTTTCTATTATAGGGTAACTGATTATTTTGATTATAGGTATTCCTTTCTACTCCATAGAAAGCTTGATTAGCTAGTCCACGACCGCATGTTTCCTTCTATGAATACATGCTGCAAATTAATCTGCATATTTTCAACTAACAACCTAGCTTCTAATTGAATGTCCACCAATTCCCATGGTATGTTCCATTCTTGACATAGGATGTTTTTCATTACTAGAAAATTCGTTTCCAAGCTAATTAACTTTTATTCCTCCTTAAAGTAGAACCTCAAACAAGCTAGAATTGCTATAGCTTCTGCTTTATTCTTGTCATTCCTATTCTTTGAGATTCTGCCCAAACCAAATACCCTAGATGATTCCTTATACAAAATGCATAGGAACTCTCTCCTGGGTTACCCTTAGCGACACCATTACAGTTGCACTTTAGCCAACCAGGATCAAGTAGCTTCCAGAAAATATTAGAAATGAATAATTTAGGTTGTATTGTTGAAAAACTCTTATCATGACTCCCATACCTTCTTGGTCATTTAATGCAAGGATATGTCAGCCTGGAAAATTGATAAATAGTGTCTTCACACTAATTTATTAATTTAGCCACACTGCTATCTTGGTCATGCCTCTTGACATTTCTTCTTTTCCATAGTTCCCATAAAATCATAGCTGGAACTATCTTACCTACTGTTCTAAACTTACTTGTTTCTTTGACCTGCCACCATTATGTCACCAATAGTTGTAGGTGTGTGCCTGTCACCTTGATTCCTGCAATATTCCCAAAATATCTTCATATCTATTATTCTATGGAACATTCTAGAAATAAGTGCTCCATTGTCTCTTGCTGGAATTCCTCACAACAGTAATATCTAGATGCAATATTAATCTTCATTTTATGAAGATTATCATTAGTGGCAATTCTCTTCCTCCATACCCTCTAAAAAAAGAAACTAATTTTAAATGGTAAGCCTTTTACAGATATTTGTGAGCCAGTCCCATTCCTCCTTTTTTCTTCTTATATTATGAAAAGTAGAACTTACTAAGAAAATCCTGCTGTTGCATCCCATCTACCAAGTGCAGTCTCTATGATTGCCAGATATGAGTTTGATATGTTCCTGTATTTGCAACACCATTTCTTCTGAAACCATATTTTTGAGTTTATCATAATCTCACCCATTAGAACAGGTGAATTCCTAAACCTCCAGATTTGACCCTTTTGTCCTTGCTTCTTCTGTAAAGTATAAAGCTCCTAGTTAAGTCCAATTATCATACCAAAAATTGCATGCTCCCTCTTTCACTTGCCTCTATAGCATATGTTTCATATCATCCCTCACCTCTATCATTCTCTTCCAAATATATGGACCATTTTTTTCGCATACCATTAATGGATGATTCTTCTTACAGTATCTGTTCCACATGAATGTCTCCTATAATAAGTTCACACTCACTCTAAAATTCCACTATAGCTTAGTATATAGGGCCTTTGACACATGGTGTAATGATCTGAAATCGATCCCACCTTTAATTTTTGGATAGCACATATCCTCCCATGCTACCCAATGCTTGCCTTTTGCCCCTCCTGTTCTACGCTAGAAAAATATGGTCATTAGCTGGTGAAACCTATTAATCACTCCCTTAGGTGGGTTAGTAACAGACAACATGTACACAAACATGGATTATAATACACTCTCAATTAGAATGTACCTCCCCCCAAAAGATAGAGTTCTATTATGCCTGTTAAACATTCCTTTATTCACCTTAGTTATGATATTCTCAAATTACGAAATCTTTTTCCTCCCAATAGTATATTGGACATCCTACGTATGTAAAAGGGAATTTACCTTGGACTATTCCTGTCCATTTCCTTAATCTATATGCAACTGCCACAGGGGTCTTCTTATGTAGATAAATTTTTTTTTTGTTTCTATTAATCAACTGTCCTGACATTTGCTCATACTTGCCCAGCATTGTCATCATCAATCTCACAGATTTTTTGTCCCCAAAACAAAATAAAATTGCATCATCTGCATACGCCATATGGTTAACTTGGGGACTCCACTTAGGTAACCCAAACCCTTTGAATTCTGACATCTCATGCAGTTTGTTCAAACCTCCAGTAAGTACCTCTGCAATAATGAAAAACAACATAGGGGATAAAGGATCTCCTTGTTTCAAACCCCTGCCTGATTAAAAAAATTATTTGGTTGTCCATTTATTATTATTACTGAATACTAGTTATTGAAAAATAATCTTTATACCATGTTAATGATAAATTTCGCAAAGCTGAACTTCCTCATTGCCTTTGTTAGGAAAACTCATGAGACCCTGTCATATGTCTTAGCCATATCTGGGTTTACCACCACATTATTCTATGTACTCATTAATCTTATGTCCCGTATAATTTCCTGAGATAGTAGCACATTTTCAGAGATGCTCCTTGGTTTAACAAAGCCTACTTGATTATTTGAGATTAGCTTTGGTAATACCTTTACTATCCTATCATGAAATAGTCTGGAAATTATTTTGTTGATAAAATTTGATAGACTTATAGGCCATAAGTCCAAAAATTCTTTTACATACTCCTTTTTGGGCAATAACACTAGATTTGTGTGTGTCATAAATCTTGGCAGCATTTCCCACAAAAGAATATCTGTACCACCCTTGTAACATCTTCTCCTATTACTGGCCTACAATTCAGGTAGAACAACCTCGAAAATTCATCTGGATCACATGCACGATCCCCATTCATATTATCAACTGTATTTTTAACTTCATCCTCTGTTGGATCTATGGAAATTATATTATTATCCTCTTGAGTGATTAATTTAGGATCATTTTCCATCATGTCAGGCTAGTCCTGCACCAATGCTATCCCAAACTGTTATTGAAAGTACTCTACTAGTGGCAACCTCACCTGCTCTACTGTAGTCCTTACCACCCCATGTTTATCCATTATTTCATGAATTTGCAATTTTATTCTTTTGCCCTTAACCACTGAGTGAAAGAATTTGGTATTCCTGTCCCCTTTATTGAGCCATTTGAATCCTGATTTTTGCTTCCAATATTCTTCCTCTATAGCCTTGTACATATTCAATTCTGCTTCTGCCTTTTTTAAGTTCTTGAAAATTTTCTTGTGTAGGGTTGATTTTCGATTGACATTCCTTAGCCCTAATGACATCTTCCAGAGTAGCCACCTTCTGAAATATATCACCATATGTCTGTTTGCTCCATTCAACCAAAGCCCAGTTTACCTTTTTCATTTTAGCATGAAATTCCATAAAGGGCTTATCACTGAAATCTAACTCCGTCTTCACTACTTCCTGGAAATTTGGATGTTTGACCCAAAAGTTTGGAATATGAATGGTTTAGTAACCACTTTCTTATCTGAATTGCACTATACCAACAGTGAAGCATGTCCTGAGCCTTGTCTTATAAGATGAGACACCTTAGAACCGGAAAGGATATCCATGAAGCCTTGATTAACCAACATCCTATATAGTTTTTTAAAAAGACATTCTTCCTCTATCCTCTCATTCCACAAGGTAAACATAATGCCTTTTGTTAGTAGTTTTAATAAGGCATAGTTTCTTATACAATGCTAAAAGTCAACAGCTTCATCCACTGTGAAGGGAAACCTTTCTAACTTTTCATCTTTGTTTAGTATTACATTGAATCCCAACCAACTATCCATGAAATATCTAGATGACCACATATATGTTCAATTTTCTGTCATAAGTCTAGCCTATCCAGCCTTGAACATCGTGCATACACAAATGTTATCACACAAGCTACCTCTTTCTTCCTCAGCATAATTGTTGTCTGTTGATAGAAATCTTGAATGATTTGCCCATTCCAATCTTCTTCCCAAAGTATCTAGATTGTAGAAAAAGTGTTAGAATAGTGATTTGGCATCCGTAACCTTATGCTATAACTTTGTATCTCTTTATGATCCTTAAAGGGTTCCATAGGAGCAATAAAAATAAAATGATGTCTCTTTTTTAGCTCAATAAATCTCTCAAAAGCCTTTTGAGAATTGACTGATCTAATATTCCCAAATAATATGTTTATGATATTGATTGGTATTGTCCTCCTTCCCTTTACTCTTTCTTTTTTTCACTTGTAATGGTAGTAGAGAATGACCAGCCTTTATCCTCTTGTATCCCCCTTTTAAGTCAACAATTTTTCTAGCTGATAAGTCCCCTGCCTTCTTAGCACTCTGAATATTCATCTCCAAATCTTCATCTTCATGTTCTTCCTGCATTCTTTTCTTCTGTAAGAGAGTAAAATCATGGATTTCACTTATGAGATCCTTCTCTTTCTCACTTAACTCTTGCTTTGTATCATGGTTTGTAACCATTATATTATCCTGTACATTACTCTTGGTTGCCTCCTCTGTCCGGACAATAATATCCATTGTATTTGCTGTCTTAATGTCCTTTGGTTCCTTTGCTATGTGTTCACCCTCTTATTGATGCTCTACCCTTGCGTCTATCTTATCCTGCTGTGCATCACCCTTAAAGTTGTTTTCCACCCATTGTTTGGTGGTCACTTGGATCATCTGTTCCCAGTAGTCACTTCATCAGTTTTATCTAATGCTTCAAACTTGTTTCCTATTTATCTTAATGAAAATCGCCTTCAAAACCTGTTAATTCTGCTCAATCTATTTTCCCCTTATTGTCTTCCTGGTTTTTTTGTGTCTGAAAACATCTTTCTCTTTTTGTTGATTATCAGCATCCACTTTTTTCGTATTATTTTTCTTTTCTTGTTGTTTATCCTTTGCCCTTCTTGTCTTCTGTCTCCTTGCCCTGTTTGGCCTCTGTCATCTTCTCATAAAGTTCAGGGTGCAAAACGTAGCAACCTTATTCATCGTGTCCTTGCAACTTGCAAGTAGCACAATACTGAGGCATGTAGTCATATTTGATGTCAATCTACTTTTCTACGACTTCCCCTGATGCCTCCGTAATACCTATATTAATTCTTTAAGGGAACTCACCTACCAAATCAACCTCCACCATGACTTGTGCACAACTAGGTCTCGTCTTGTTCTTCGTAGCCATATCAACTTATAGTGGTTTTTCAACTGCTGCCGCCAATGAGAAGTTTGCTTCTTTGACAAAAAGATTTGGAGGTAGTGATGGAAAATAAATCCATGCATTTGTTGTTGACATTTCTTCCTCAGGATCAAACATAGGGTCCCACTTGAAAGTCCTCATCGCGTAATTTCATTGTTTATGCAAAATATATATGATAGGCTTGGATAAAAGCTTTACATAATCTTCCATATTAGATGCCCTAATTAAAATATGCCTCAACCCCAATACCCCTATGTTGCATTCACCCTTCAATTCACATTGTGTTGGGATGATCTTACGTAGTTCCTTTATTCTTGGCATGCCATAGGAAAATTTCCCTATTATCGCATATTGTGAATTTTTCTTATGAATCATCTGAATCACATTTTCTTCCTCCCAAACAATCATGGGTTCCCCATCTAAGTACGTAATTGGTCTTATCTGTCATGCCCCGGGAAGGTACCCTTGGCATAGCCGACACTCAGAGACTATCATTAGTACCCGAGAGAATCACTTGGCCTCATCATCACATCAAACTCAACAACAGAAGAATAACGCAATGGATAAACATCAAATATGAGAAAATATATGCATCTAGAAATAACTCTACTGTATCATAGTATCAATGAAAATAGTTTAGATACAGAGATTCATCTAAAATCTCTACTCAAATGTCATGAAACCCCTATTCATTAGTCCAAAAATGTGCCATGATAGGCCATGGGTACCTCAATCAAAGAAAGAAAAGTACTCAAAAATAATAAAATATAAAAGGGCTCATTCGGATACTAGGAGGGCTCACCAAGCTCGAGGAATGTACTGATGGTAACCTCAATGATGCGCATGCTAAAGCCTTTTATTTGTTGTATCTGCATCATAAAATGATGTGGGCCCAAAATGGACATCAGTACATAGAATATACTGGTATGTAAAATAGATTAAGGAGAAATAAAGCTCTACTCATCATCTCGACTCAATTCTCATGCTCAAATCGTTTTATGTAAGTTTAGAATAAATCATGCTTTTAAAATAATCTCAGTATAACATGTTCAATTTGAAATCTCATGCTCAATCAATGTTGCTTGGAAGTTTCTCTTAATCGACATCCTCATTTGAACACCTTAAGTTAGGTGATGCACAACGAATCAGTATCGTTGCTACGCCCGCCATTAACATGCCACAAAAAAGGGTGATCAACTCTCTCTTGGATCCATAATAAGTGTCTAGTTATGGAACAAGAGCCATTAGACTAGCTATAATGACTATCTTATGCTGGTAACGTAGTTCTATGGGTTAAAGTAGAAGTATACTCGCTCCCCGCTCGGTGCTCGATACTTCTCTTAAGACTAAAACATGCTCAACTCATCAATTAACTCATCATCGACTCATCATCATCATAACTCAACTCATCATCATCTCATCATTATCTCATCATCAACTCATGACTCAACTCAGTAATTCAATCAATCAATACAAATGATTAACTCAGCTTAGACACAAACAGTCATTTAGACTCGTTCAATCAACTCATCATGCAATACAATCAAGTCATCATATATCATAATATATGTGACTCAAT
>JAABOM020061635.1:0-10861 GCA_011800125.2 Solanum clarkiae
ACATGCTTTCAAAGACAATATTCATTTCCAAGATCATTTCAATACATCCTTAATCATTAAAGCCAAATATCATTCATAGGAATTCATAATTAGACTCAAATGCCAAAATCATAGCTACATAGTCAGTATACTCATACATAGGAATAGCCCATTCGTATACAAAATGGTGCAAGTACCAAAAATGCTCAAAGAGTCATATTCAATAGACATGTATCTGATCACATTCTTGTCATGTCCAATATTTTATCAGAACATAATTGGGATTAACTCATAATATAATTTTCATAAATTCTCATGAACATGAATGCATATGCTATGAAGGATATGAAGAATGCATGGGTATTTAGGATTAGATCCAAAATCAATAATATATTATGAAATTAAAGTAAATACACCATTAAATCCATATTTAAATCCAACATAAGTTCACTCATGCATAAACAAGCTTTTAAGAATGGACATGCCTACTTGTAATTTTATAAACCGAAAGTAAATCTTCATATAGAGGTTTAAATAACATCAATAACATCAAATAAACACTACTCATGCATCAGTAGAATTTTAGAAATCTTAATATTCAAAACCCCAAATTAAAGTAAGTAAAGTCCATGTAGATTTTCTTCAAAAAATTTTTGGGTCTCCTTGATTGGAAGAAAGCAAGGATCAACCCATATAGCTTAGGTCATGAGTTCCTTGGGATTGAGTTGGGAAATAATGGAAGCTTGGAAGTGGGTCTTGGAATCTAAAACTTGTTCTTGAGTTCCCTTGGATTTGTATTGGGGTCTTAGTCGAGGCTCTTGAGAGAATTTGAGAGTGTATTTGAGATGAGAGACTTTTATCCTTTTGAATAGGGTTTAAGTCTTTTGGGGAGGTTTGGATAACATTAAAAGTTCAAAAAGATCATTAGAATAAACAAAATTTACAAGAACGCCTTTAGTGAAAAGGAGGAAAAAAATTGGCAAAGTGCTACCCCACTGAAGGCTTTAGTGGTCGTGTGGCACTCCACGGGTCGTTTGGAGGGCCCATGAGATGGGACTTAGACAAACAAATTAGAATTGGAACACTTAGGAAAAAGTTATCATCAACGTCACTTTGACGGGCCACTTCACAGGCCATGTGGTGCTGCTACACGATTCGTGTAGTAGTCTGTCCAATTACACTTGGTCGGAAAAAGTGAGTAGAAGGCTCCACGCTTTGGGCAGATGTCTCATCAAGCATGCCACAACCTGTGAAGATAGACATGGCACAACACTTAGGCCAAAAACTCCTTATTATGCCAACCTTGTCTCACTTGCATACTTCCATGGCTATCCACGCGGTCAGTGGCAAGCCACACGGCCCGTGTCACTGGCCGTGTCCTATGACTTAGGCCAAAAATGGACTTTTTCAGCCCCATTTCGTCTAGAAGGCCTGTCAAACACCTCACTTCCTGTCAAGCTATCCGTGTGACATCACTGCATGGTAGGGTCTCACTAAGATGGTCATAACTCCTTCATCCAACATCGGAATGAGGTGAAACCAAGTGCATTGGAAAGCTAACTCAAAGGGATTTCTTTTGTGCTCATGGGGCACCTACTTCCTTTTGTGCTAAGAGATATTACCCTTTAAAAGTTGACCCTTTTACTAATATTTGTGTCAAACTTAGCCAACGGAAATTCCTTCGAACTTGGCTTGATATAGGGGACCTATGATCACCTTAAATAACATAAATGAGCTTAAATTGAAGTCTTGAAAGTTAACTTAGACCATGCTTGGATGTTACATAAGGAGTCATCTTGGTCCAAAACTTTCAAAAATCAAATCACAAGCGTCAGTAAAGCTATACAAAAAATTTTGGTCCTTACGTCATCTCCCCTTGGGAACTTTCGTCCTCGAATATGGAAGAACAAGGATTGAAATACTTGAATTAGAACATGAAACTTCCAATCACAAGGTACAATGCATAATTCACCATTTGAAAATCACCAAATCGTTAAAAGTCGTATCAAAATGTGTTCAAATCATTTTAAGACATCATAAAATAAATCATTTTCATGCACATGTATGTTTATGATGTAATAGGACCATTGAGAATAAGAACCTAACACCATGGGCCTGAGTAGATTGGAAAGGATAGAGATGCCATTGCATCCTATTTGATTCCACTTCCTATATAGCACTTTCAATATGTTGATCTCCATTGTGAAGCCTCTCCACTTGCCCATCCAAGACGTCAATCGGGATTTTCTCATAAGACAAGTTATCCTCAACCTCAATGCCTTCCAAAGGAACAATAGCACTAGTATCACCAACCAACTTCCTCAACTTAGACACGTAAAAAAACCGAATGAATAAAACTCAAATTCAAAGGCAAATCCAATCTATAGGCCACATTCCCGCATCGCTCAACAATCTCATGAGGGCCTACATATTGGGAAACTTAACTTACCCTCGTTTCTAAAACACATCACACCCTTAATAAGTGATTCCATCACATCTACCCAATTGCCAATACCAAACTCATGATCCTTCTTTCCAACATCTAAGTAAAACCTTTGGATAGCTTAGAACCATCCTTAATTTTTCCCTAACTAATCCCACTCTCTCCGTAGCCTTCAACACTAAACCTGGGCCTATAGATGTCATCTCATCTGACCTGAGACATCCCACCAAAGACCTACATCTTTTACCCCACAAAGCCCAAAATGGCACCGCATCAATGCTAGCATGAAAGTTATTGCTACGAGAAAACTCAATACATGGTAGATGACCACCCTAATTAACCTTGAATTCTAAAACCCAAGACCTCGTCATGTCTTCCAAAGTTTAAATTTTCCTCAACACTAAAAGTATTCTCAACCGATAAGAAATGAGCCAACTTAGTCTTCCGGTCAACAATACCCCAAAATGAATCAAATTGCTTGCAGGTCAGAGGCAAATCCACCACAAAATCCGTGTTCTCCTCTTCCCACTTCCTAGTAGGAATTTCAATATCTTGAGTCAAACTACCGGGTCTTTGGTGTTCTACCTTTGCTCATTGATAATTAGGGCATTCGGATACAAACTTAGCTATATCCTTCTTCATGCCATGCGATCAATACTCTTTTCATAAACCGTAGAACCTCTTAGTAGATCTCAGGTGAATAGAATAATGAGAGTTATGGGCTTTACTCATGATCATACCTCTTAGGATAATCCACACCCGGAACACATACTCGACCTTGATACCAAAGAATACCATCTCCCCCCCTTGGGGGGAAGCCCCCACCTTATTTCCTTTGGCAATCGACCTCTTCAATATAACCAATGACAGATCCAAATCTTACTTAGCCTTGTCATCGACAACCACTAAAAGTTCAGCCCTATTCTAAACATGAATGCCACCATCATTAGAGTCGGTCAACCTAACACCCCAATCTAGCCAAGCGATAAGCACTTTTTTGCCAACTCTTTCTTCCATTTCTCAACAAAAACCACACTTCCCATAGATAACCTACTGAGAGCATCATCTACAACACTTGACTTCTTGGGATGATATTGTACACTTGTGTCATAGCTGTTCAGGAGTTCCAACCTTCTCATTTGCCTCAAGTTAAGGTCCCTTTGAATGAACACCTATTGCAAACTCGTCTGATCGGTGAAGACATCAACATACACTCCATACAAATAGGATCTCCATAACTCAAAGCAAATACCATAACCGCTAAACCAAGATCATGAATCAGGTAATACACTCATGCACCTTCAACTACCCCGATGCATAAGATACCACCTCACCACGTTGCATACGGACACAACCCAACCCAATCTTAGAAGCATCACAACATACCACCAACCCATATAAATTATCCGATAATGCCAAAACAGGAGCCAATGTCAATCAACCTGTCAAAGTCCGAAAACACTTCTCACACTTATCCGACCCTAGCAACTTGACCTTCTCTTGAGTCAACTAAGTCAATAGAGGTGCAATAGATGAGAAACTTTCAACAAACCTTCCATAATAACTAGCTAACCCAAGAAAACTACGAGTATCCGAAGGAGCAACCTTGTCAGACAGTGCACACCTTTCACCAACTCCAATCTAACCTCATCTGTAGGATCACCTACAATATTCTCCTTGGCTGGATTGCATTACGAGCCAAAAGTAAATTTTCCTCTTAGGTAGGGAGGGATGGATATAAGAAATCTTACAAAACGTTCCATGGCAGGATAAGAATCATGAAGAGTGAAATATTTCCTAAAACGTCTTGTAGCCTCTTACCCATAGATGTGGCGCGCTTCATACCAGTGAAAGAATCTACTTGACACGGTATGTTATACTCCGAGTATCATTCATAAACCTAGTGCTCTTATACCATCTCTATCAAGATATAGACCCGGGGTCTTAGAGTGACACAGCGAATGGGAACCCGCGAGTCCCCAAACAAGCTTCGAAGTACCAAAATTCACATTGTCGGTTCGGAAGCTCATTCAAAATTAAACACATAGATCAAAGGGACAGTAAAGTAGACTCACATTATGGGGACAATTCGGGACTTAGGATCTTCCATATTTCAACATCAAACAAACATATGCATATCAAATTCCCATAATCAATCCATGATAGCTATAACCAAAAGATAACCATGATCATAAGGTTCAAATACTACACATAACACATAGATCAGACGAGAGTCTATAAGATGTCAAATAATGCCTCTAGTCATAAGATAGGATGGGGGACAATACATGTTTCGAGCTCACCCTCATAGTATAGATAATATAAACAAAAGAAACTTAAGGTAGAGGAATGGTGATGTGTCCTTTGAAGATAGGACTCACCACAACTAATGTCTCAAAATTCGATCTAGCCATCAAATGGTGGATGAAAGTAATTTTCGGTGCCTACATGGTGAGATCATGTAGGCAGAAGTATGCGTCAGTACATTTGAATGTACCAAGTACGCGGGGTGCAATGAATCTAACTTACCAAAACCTGCATATCAAGGTTAGATGACAAGGGCACATAATATAGAAAGAATTAATACCAAGTAAAGTAATAAAACAAGATACTATGAAGTTCATGATACATGAAATGCAAATGATTCTCATATATAATGGGGATGTGAACTTAACCGACATGAGTAAGACCAAGCGATCCTTGGAATAACGATGGATTCCACTCATTGGTAAAGATATGGTCTACTTGCCAAGGGTAGACTATACTTCACCTTACGGGATAACTCCCATTTCGCATGAAGTAACCTTTCTTACGGGACAACTACCATTTCGGATCAGGTTTTCACAAATTACAAGTCAAACCAAAGTATTTCTTCTCCTTACGGGACAACTCCCATTTCTGAAGGGAAACCAATGCTAGACACATAGTTCAAGGGAAGAGAGTAAACCCTACATCCATCGGTGCTAAGTGATCATCTCACATGAATACATATATGTGTATATAAATATATATATACATGCTTTCAAAGACAATACTCATTTCTAAGATCATTTCAATGGATCCTTAATCTTTAAAACCAAATACCATTTATAGGAATTCATACTTAGACTTAAATGCCAAAATCATAGCTTCATAGTCAATATACTCATGCATAGGAATAGCCCATTCGTATATAAAATGGTGCAAGCACCCAAAATGCTCAAAGAGCCATATTCAATAGAAATGTATGTGATCACATTCTTTTCATTATCCAATATTTCATCAAAATCTTATCATAGAATATAATTGGGCTTAACCTATAACATAATTTCCATAAATTCTCATGAACATGAATGCATATTCTATGAATGATATGAAGAAGGCATGGGTAATTTGGATTAGATCCAAAATCAACAATATATTGTGAAATTAAAGTAACTACAACATTAAATCTATATTTAAATCCAACATAAGTTCACGCATGCATAATCAAGCTCTTAAGAACGGACATGCATACTTGTAATTTCATAAACCCAAAGTAAATCATCATATAATATATTAAATAATATTAAAATCATCAAATAAACACTACCCGTGCATCAATAGAACTTTAGGTTTTCTTGAAAATAATTTTGGGTCTCCTTGATTGGAAAAAAGAAAGGATCAACCCACATAGCTTAGGTCATGAGTTCCTTGGGATTAAGTTGGGAAATAATGGAAGCTTGGAAGTGGGTCTTAGAATCTAAAACTTGTTCTTGAGTTTCCTTGGATTTATATTGGGGTCTTGGTGAAGGATCTTGAGAGAATTTGAGAGTGTATTTGAGATGAGAGTAATGATTTTGATCCTTTGGAGTAGGGTTTAAGTCTTTTGGGGAGGTTAGGATAGCATTAAAAGTCTAAAAAGATCAGTAGAATAAATAAAATTTATGAAAATACCATTAGTGAAACAGAGGAAAAAAATTGGCAAAGTTTTGCCCCACTGAAGGCTTTACTGGCCATGTGGCACTCCACGGGTTGTGAGGAGTGCCCGTGGAGTGCCTGTGTGATGGGACTTAGACAAAAATATTGGAATTGGAACATTAGGGAAAAAGTTATCGTCAACGTCACTTTTATGGGCCACTTCAAAAGTCGTGTGGTGCTACACAATCCTTGTAGTGGTCTGTCCAATTACACTTGGCCATAAAAAGTGAGCAGATGGCTCCATGCCTGGGCTAGATGGCTCATCAAGCATGCCACGGTCCATGAAGATGGCGGTGGCACAACACTTAGGCCAAAACTCCCTCCCATGCCAACCTTGTCTCACTTGCACACTTCCATGGCTAGCCACACGGTCAGTGGCAAGCCACATGGCCCGTGCCACTGGCCATGTCCATATCTTAGTCCAAAAATGGCCTTTTCATCCCCAAACAGTCCAAAAGGCTCATCAAACCATCATTACCCATCAAGTTGTCCATGTGACATCAGTGCACTGGATGGTCTCACTAATATGGTCATAACTCCTTCATCCGACCTTGGAATGAGGTGAAACCAAGTGCGTTGGAAATATAACTCAAAGGGATTTATTTGAGCAGGTCGTGGACCACCCAGTTCCACTTGTGCTAAGATATATTCCCATTTAATGTTGACCCTTCTATCGTTACTTGTGTCTAACATAGCCAACGGAAAACCCATCAAGCTTGGCTTGATATAGGGGACCCTGATGGCCTTAATAAACATAAATGAGCTTTGAATAAAGTCTTGAAAGTGAACTTAAATCAAGCTTAGATGTTCCATAAGGTGTCACCTTGGTCCAAAACTTTCAGAAATCAAATCCATGAGTCACTAAAGCTATACAAAAAAATCTAGGTTCTCATATAGCACAACTTTGGAGGTTTCCTTGATTAAGATTTGATTGAGTACTTGAAGCTTGAATGAAATCTTTAGATCCAGAATGAGATTTGGATACTTGAATTTTGGTTGAAATATAAGTGTTAGAGAGGGTTTTGGGGAATGTGTTGTATGATATAGAGTTGAAATATGACTAATTATAGGTGTTTTTAAGTATGGAAAGGCTTAATCCCAAGATCCAAAGGCCTTGGACCGAACAGAAAAACTGGCACAATTTTAACACTGGTCTGCGCCTTGGTTGCGTCGCGGCAGGGGCGCGGATCGTCTCTAGAATTCGTCATTTTTGAAAAATGAAATTTTGATATGGTTTCTCTAAAATACGGGTTAGACCCATTTCCTAATCAATTTTGCCCCTGGGTCATGAATATGATGTTGGATTTTTGACATCACATATGAATTTTGAGATATATAAAAATTACGATTATTGATATTTCCGTGGCACATTTTTGGGCTCTTTTTGGGCCGTTTCAGACAGTCAATGATTTGTTATGAGATGAGGTATTATAGTAGGAGTGTAGGTTACTTTTTTGCCAACTCAAAAACTTTATTTTGGACTACATTTTTTTTTCATTTTTTGAAAAGTGTTGTTTTTATCATTATTTTTCCTTTGCAAATATGATGTCATCATCAGTGATGTTGGAGAGATTGTTGAAAGGAGTTTTTAAATTCTAAGTTTGGGATCAAAACTTAGTTGGTATAATAGAATCTTTTTATGAGCAATATGGGGATGTATTGATGTGTAAATAAATTGGTGTATACTTTTTTTTATTTAAACATTTTGGATTCAAGTTACTTAGCTATACGTGCTTTAAATAATTTAATTCTAATATTTCATTCATTGTCTCTGCTTCTTGAAACTCGTTTAGATGATTTTTGTGGCCTTTGGATTGTGGTCATTTGCAAATTTTTTTCTATCGGGTCTATCTTTGCTTTTCCTTTGTTCTAATTTCATTTTAAATCACATCATCTTGTCATATTGATAGAAGCACACAATTCATCATATTGTGTTATGGCTGTAGTATTATGACTTTCTTAATTGGTATTGTAAGTGCTATTTAACAATACATATAATTGCATATTGACCTCTAAGTCTAGCTGATCTGCACACATCCATTTTAACCAACTTCCCTAACATTTTCCCTACACTAGCCAACATGTTCCCTTAAATGTTTTTCTTTGCTTCAAATGCAACAAATTTTCCAACTTTATACTTTGGTATTTCCTACTTTTAAAAATACTAGTTTTTCAACATGTACGTCTCACGTACAATATAATTTTGTGAAATTAATACCAACATTATAAAAGAATATTTTATGCATACACATACTCTTATCAAAGAGTGACAAGATTAGTCATTACATAGAATTCAAAAACAAAGAAAAATAGGTTTAGGTACATATTTAAAAACTAACATGACCCAAAAAAATACCTTTGTATTACATTCTTGTTATCCTAGAATAAGAGTATTTATTGCTATCGTTTTTATTTCTTATTTAACTATTAATGCTCAAAAATATTTTTTGGAGACTTTGTTCAAAAATGTTCTGAAGTAAAGCTAATCCTTCGTGAGAACCAAAATAGATAGTCTGACACAAGTAGATGAGTCTTAAAAATAGTATGTTCTTCACTATTATTCAATCCAAATCATCCTTCAACAAAAATAGCGAATAATAAAATTTTCAAAAATTATTGAAAATAATTAAAGAAAAATAATTACGGAAAAATGATTGAAATGTTCATTTGCAACTCAAATTAGCATCCATAATAACAAATTTCGTACTTCTGAAACTGAAATATCCTCATAACGTTTCACAACATTATTGTTCTAACATTCTACCAGAGCTAATGAACCCCATAATCCATTGTACGTTCACCAAGTAACATTCTCCCAGAGTTGCAATGCATAAGGACTCCGCAAAGTCCTTTGGAAAGCCTACTTCTGATTCTTCTAGCAATTACCTTTCAGGGGGTCTATACTTTCTAACAAATTGATGGCCAATAAACCTTTCATATTCCTCCATTTAACTTTTGTAGCTCTTCTTAGAACAATAAGGACATAATGTATTCCTACTAATTTGTCCACTTTTTGTTAAGTTTGATCATGCAACATCCATCTGGGATGAATTCATCAACATTTGAATCTCAATAAGATTTGTATTTATCATTGGCTTCTCTTCTTTCTTTATCTTCTCCAATTTGTTAACTCTTAAGAAAACTTTCTTAATATATCAACCAACAAGGAAGAAAGGAGAGAAAGACCTTTTTTATAATCACTCAATAAAGTTTCATTACATGTATAATTTTCTTGGGCAGTCAAATAATAAAAACAGTTAAGATTTAAAATATACTAGTAACACAATGAAATAAAATTTTGTTAGATGTACATATGAATATGGTAAACCCCTCAAAAAAGTCCTAAAGATTGGGTGAAAAGGATGGACAAGTGGCGTAAACAAATTCATTTGGTCTCTCACCATTTTTGGCACATCTCTTCTGTGTATTTGTAGCGTAATGGGCAAAGGCAACAGTTAATGCCTGTAGAGAAATGTATAACACTTTTGCACTATATCTGACGCAATACCATCTATATTTGTATGCTGCACTTCTTAACCTTGTTCAAATACCTTTCTCAAGAACAAAGTCAGACAATTTTTCACTTGATAAACCCTTCAAACAATATTCAGGAACCGATGATGAATCGGATTCCCTCTGGGCCCCAACACCATCGCCGTTACCGCCGTAGCCGCTGGGGAAATCGAGCATATCTTTTCTAGATTTATCATGCCGACATTGCTAGTGTTCTAGATAGTACACATAATTCACCACAGTTATAGGAATTTTTGTTAAAGCAGGATTTGAATGCTGAAAGGATGTGACATTTCCCTGAGCGGCTTTTCCCAAAAGATTTTGTTTATGTGTAAATGTGTAATTATATTTTTTAAGTAGGTTAATTAAGTAAGGGGTATTTTAGTAATTTAATTTTAAGGTTTTTTAAGTTCATGCTTTTAAAGTAATATAAAAGATATTATATTATTATGAAATAAATGATATAATATGATGATGATAGGACGATATAATAAGATGAGCATGATGATATGATATGATGATTGGTTTTAATTAGTTACAGTTTGAATATCAGCCTGAGTAGAATGGAAGATTGCAAAAAATTATTAGGTCACTCGTGTTCTTGTGCTCAAATGAATTCAAATTATTTAGGGTCATTTTCTTTTGTTGCAATTGAAGTAGTATATATTCAACTACACAAGAGGCACTATGAATACCTGATTGGTCTGTTATTGTAGGAATGAATATTTTTATACAATATGCATGAATTTTACTTGAATTTGTTACATCTCATGTGTCTAATACCTATGCCTGTATATGAATTGAATTTGATACAAAACTATCTAATCAGTGAGATAATATGTAATTATTTCAAATTATTACGTGATAAGAATATATGGTAGGAATATCTGGTTAATTAGATAATTTTCCTATTAAAAATGTTCATGCATATGAACTCAACTAATTAATTTCCAAGTAAGTAATATTTTCCTACTCCTTTTCCAGATC
>JAABOM020061636.1:0-10860 GCA_011800125.2 Solanum clarkiae
TACGTCTCCTCTTAAGACATTTTACTAGCTCTATGGATTTCCCTGTAAGTGGTCCTATATTTCACGATGTTATCCTTAACTTCAATAAGCCCATGACCCTCTCACCACTTCTACCCCTAACCCCTGATCCCAATCCCAACCCTAACTGACGACATGACCCTAGTCTACCATAAGATCGTGACGTCACTAAACTTAAGAAACAAAGGAATACTAAACTACCAAGCTAAGGAAGATACAATCTAGAAAAAACCAAGCAACCCAACAAATAAGTAATCATACTATATGGTGTACTACTAATCACACTTTGCAAAGCCAGTAAAAGGCACAATATTCAATAATCAACAGTAATCCCACTATGCTATAATGAGATGTAAGAATATGTAAGTAAGAATATTTAAGCAATATGTAATAAAAAGAAATATTAGTAATATATATACAAAAATACACAATATTCTATAATTAACAATAAACTCAAACAACCAGATCAGTAAGTAGTCAAGAATCAGTTAAGAGCTGAGAAACAATCAATAGTGCTGTCAGAATTGTAATCAAGAAAGTAGTAAATAAAGAAGAGTTTGGGGGGATATCACCTGGAATCGGAGAAGATTTCGCCGGAACCTGTTGCCTACCGAAAAACTCGAGCCAGAAACTGATCGTACTTTTGACTGGAAGACGCGTTGGAGAATTTGACTAGAAGGCTGACAGATCTGATGCTCGCCCGAAAAGAGACCAGCAAAAGCCACCGGAACTCGCCCTAAAATAAAATAAAGAAATAAAGAAGAAGAAGAAAGGGTTTTGCCGAAAAGAGAGACCAGCCAATTAGTGAATGAACCACTGAAACTCGCTGGTAAAGAATCGATGGTGTGCTTGGCGTCACCACAGAAGCCGGGGGAGGATCGTTGGAGCGCTTGAAGTTGCCGGAGCAAACTCTCAACCACCCTTGTAGTTGGTGGAAGAGAGAGTGTCGTGTAGAGAGAAAAGTATCCTACACACCCGCTAAGTACTTGATAAAATGTCTAGTTATAGATTCTTGGGGAAATTAAGGCCCAATGCATGTCTTATGAGTTGAATGACTTTATGAAGATGAAAGGAACGTATGTATATGATATTCTCCTATTTAGTGTTGGAAAGTGACAATGCCCTACTCGGAGGGTTAAGAGCCCATGTAACCATATCGAGGGTTTTGCACCTTGATAGCCAATCAAGGGGTTTGAGCCTTAATAACCTAGTTGAGGGGTTAGTACTCAATCACCAGGGGTGGTAGCATGTGACTATCCACCAACCAATCAAGGGGTTAATACCTTGATAATCGGGTTGAGAGGTTAGTACCTCAATCACCATAGGTGGTAGGGTGAACGATCCACCAACCAACCAAAGGGGTTTGTACCTTGGTAAACTATGAGTTCTATAATGATGGTCTCTTCTTACATATATATTATGATATATGTAAGCATGTTTTACTTAAGCATTGATCGCACATGCCATATTGTTATTGTGTTATCTATTGCATATCATTATGAATTTTGACTATGTTACCTATCTCTTGTTGCATTGCATCCTACATACTTAGTACATTTAAACGTACTAACGCATACTCTATGACTACATGATGTTACCATGTAGGGATTGGAGGCCCCACTTCATCATCCATCTCCACATGCCTAGTACGACTTCTCTCAAGCTAGTTGGTGAGTCCTCCATTTCGGGGACAATGTTTATGTTCTTTTGTTGTGTATAAAGACTCTCCTTCTTTTTATTTATGTACTCGACTATAAGGGTGAGACTGATTGCTTGTCTTGGCCCCTGCTAAGTTCTATTGTTAGAGGTGTTGTTGGACATGTTATGTATAATGCTATAAGCTTTGACTCTCTCTTGATGTATATGATATGAAAGATGTCCCTTAGCCTCGATTATCACTATTTACTATCTCTTGTTGTCATTTTATTGCTTCCGCGACCAAAGATGTGTAATGATATGCTAAGAGGCTTGCGTGGGGTCTCTTCGGGTTCCCCATGCGCCGTGTCACGTGTAGGTCTTAGGCTTGGGTCATGAAAACTTGGTATTAGAGCAGTAAATTGTTAATGGTCCTCAACATCCAACACACTACATCGATTAAAGTCTTATTCGTGATTGTCTTGTGCATCACAACTATGAGTAATAGGCTGTGAGATATTTTAGAAAACATTTCCCTTCTTCTTCCCCCTAATGATTATTTTTTCTATGCTAGATAATGCCAAACAAAAGACAAAGAAGAGCCCACACACCCGAGGAATAACCAGCTCATGCTGAGCTCCGGGATACTCTCACTTTGCTTGCACAGGTTATGGCTACTCAAGCCAATTAAGGGGCCTAAGCCCCTCATGCTCCTACTCCGACATCTCGGGTGAGAGACTTCATAAGGATGAACCTATCGAAATTCTATAGGTCTAAGGTAGATGAGGACCCTCAAGAGTTCATTGATGAGGTCTACAAGGTATTGGCTATCATAGATATTAGATTGGAAGAGAAAGCAGAGTTGGTGTCCTACCAACTAAAAGGGGTAGCATAAATATGGTACAATCAATGGAAGGAGGAGAAGGGAATCAACAGTGTGGTGCTTTGGAGGAGTTCAAGGCAGCTTTTCTTAATCGATTTTCCTCTCTTGGGCCTAGGGAGGCCAATGTGGTGGAATTTATGAATTTGAAATAAGGTTATTTGAGTGTAATTGAGTATTCCCTCAAGTTCAATCAACTCTCTAAATATGCTCCCCACTTGGTTTCCATCCCAAGGTCTAGAATGAATAAGTTCATGATGGGTGTGTCCAATTTGGTGAGTGAGGAATGTCAGTCCGCTGTGTTGATTAGTGATATGGATTTGTCTCATTTGATGACCTATGACGAGAAATGGAGGAGGAAAAGTTGAGGGATAGGAGGAGTAATGAGGCCAAGAGGGCCTATTTTGAGGGAAGGTTCCAAAGTTGAAGGGGTGACTGGTTCTACCAAGGACAAGGGTCTTCTCATGCTTCTAATAAGGGGTTTACCAATGACTTCCCAAGGGCCCAAGGTGTCGGTGGTGTAGTTCCTAATCATATGTGTTCTAAATGTGGTAGGGGCCATGGGGGCCCATGTTTGAGAGACACTAATGCATGTTATGGGTGTGGGGAAATTGGTCACACAAAGATTGATTGTCCTCATAACTGCAAATTATCCTCGTAACTGCAACAAATGTAAGGAGGTTTGTCCATAAGATGAAAATGTGGTTCCTTTGGGGAGAGGTGGTCAACAAGGTGGTGCCCCAAGGCACAATCCGTTTTATGCTTTGCATGGGAGGAAAGGGCTGATAAGGTGCCCGATGTCGTCACCGGTATATTAAATGTCTTTGAAATTGATGTGTATGCATTAATTGATCTAGGTGCCACTCTTTCTTTTGTTACTCTTTTTGTTGCCAAAAAGTTTCATGTTGAGCCCGAATTGTTGTGTGAGTCATATGAGTTGTCTACTCTTATTGGTGCTTCTATTGTTTCTATAAAGGTCTATAGAAATTATCCCATTTGTATCTTGCATCAAATATTGCCTTGTGATCTTGTTGAGTTGGATACGGTAGATTTTGATGTCATACTTCGGATGAATTGGTTGTATGCATACTATGCCTCTATAGATTGTAGAACCCATAGGGTCAAATTCCAATTCCCAAATGAACCCATCCTTGAGTGGGAGAGACATGATGTGGTAGTCAAGGTAGGTTCATCTCTTGCATCAAAGCCCGTAAGTTGATCTCTAAGGAGTGTCTTTATCATCTTGTGAGGGTTAGGGATATAGAGTCCAAAGTCCTTCCTGTAGAGTAGGTTTCGACTGTAAATGAGTTTCTTGATGTCTTTCCAAATGACCCTCCCGGTGTTCCTCCCAAAAGGGAAATATATTTTGGTATAGACCTCCTCCCCGATTCTCAACCCATTTCTATTCCCCCTTACCGTATGGCCCCGATGGAGTTAAAGAAGTTAAAAGAGCAATTGAGGGACTTGTTGGAGAAGGGTTTTATTAGGCTTAGCCAATCACCTTGGGGGTGCACCAGTGTTGTTTGTGAAGAAGAAGGATGGGTCTCTTAGAATGTGTATTGACTACTGGCAACTTAATAGGGTCACCATCAAGAATAGATATCCTCTTCAAAGAATTGATGATTTATTTGACCAACTTCAAGGGGCTAGCGACTTCTCTAAGATTGATCATCATTCTGGGGATCATCAAGTGAAGGTGAGGGAGTGTGATATTCCCAAGACGGTCTTCCGGACTAGGTATGTGCATTATGGATTTGTTGTGATGTCTTTTGGGTTGATCAATGCACCGGATATCTTCGTGGGCCTTATAAATAGGGTCTTTAAACCCTATCTTGATTTGTTTGTTGTGGTCTTTATTGATAAAATTTTAAGCTGTTCTCATAGTGAGGAGGGGCATGTAGCTCATTTGAGGGTATTGTTGCAAAGATTGAAGGAAGAGAAGTTGGATGCTAAATATGAGAAGTTTGAGGTTTGGTTAAAAGATGTTGCCTTTCTAGGTGATGTGGTGTCGGGCAATAATATTAGCGTGGATCCTAAGAAGACGGATGTGATTCGAAATTGGACTAGACCATTGACACCACCGGACATTAGGAGCTTCTTGGGCTTAGCGGGTTACTATCAGAGGTTTATGAATAGGTTATCTTCTATTGCTTCTCCTATGACAAAGTTGACCCAAACGAAGGCTAAGTTTGTGTAGACCGATGAGTGTGAAAGGAGTTTCCAAACCTCAAAGGATAAACTTGTCTTTACTCCTATCTTCTCTCTACCGGAAGCGTTGGAAGGGTTTCTGGTGTATTGTGATGCCTCTTGATTGGTTTGTGTTGTGTGTTGATGTAACATGGTAAGGTAATAGCCTATGCTTCAAGTCAACTCAAAGTGCATGAAAAGAACTATCCTACTCATGATCTCGAATTGGCCGCCATGGTTTTGCTTTGAAAATTTTGCATCATTATTTGTATGGGGTGCATGTTGATGTGTTTACCGATTATAAGAGCCTCCAATATGTGTTCACTCAAAAAGATCTTAAATTGAGGCAAAGAAGGTGGTTAGAACTTCTTAAGGACTATGATATGAGTATGCATTATCATCCCGATAAGGCTAATGTGTTGGCGGATACTTTGAGTAAGGTGTCTATGGGTAGCCTAGCTCATGTCAATGGTAGAGGCATAGAGGTGGCTAAGGAGGTCCATCGGTTGGCTAGATTGGGGGTTAGGTTGAAAGTAGTTGATAATGGTGGTGTTGTTGTTGTTGATAGTTCAAAATATTCATTGCTTGATGAGGTAAAAGCAAAGTAAGATCTTGATCCCTCCTTGTTAGAGTTAAAGGAATTGGTGAAAAAGGGCGAGGTAGAGGTTTTCTCCCAAGGGGGAGATGGTGCTCTTAGGTACCAAGTTAGGTTGTGTGTACCTTGTGTTGATGATTTGAGAGAGAAGATTCTTGATGAGGCCCATAATTCTTCTTATTCTATTCACCCCGGTTCTACCAAGATGTATAGGGATTTGATGGATGCTTTTTGGTGGGGAGGTATGAAGAAAGACATTGCCAAATTTTTCTCCGGTTGCTATAGTTACCAACAAGTCAAGGCAGAACATCAAAGGTCGTGTCGCCTAACCCAAGACATAGAGATTCCTACTTGGAAGTAGGAGGAAATTAACATGGATTTTGTGATTGGGTTACCCAAGACTAGAAAGAGTTTTGAGTGTGGTTGATAGGATGACAAAGTCGGCTCATTTTATACCAGTAAGACCACTTAAAGGGCCGAAGACTATGCTAAATTGTACATTCATGAGTTGGTGAGATTGCATGGGATGTCTTTGTTTATCATATCAGATTATGGTGCCCAATTCACTTCACATTTTTGGAGGTCCTTTCAAAGGGGTCTTGGTACAAGAGTTAAACTTAGTATTGCCTTTCACCCTCGAACAAATGGCCAAGCCGAAAGAACTATCTAAAAGCTTGAGGATATGCTTAGGGCCTGCATTTTGGAGTTTAAGGGTAGTTGGGATGATCATCTTCCATTTATTGAATTAGCTTATAACAATAGCTATCATTCTAGCATTGGTATGACTCCTTTTGAGGTCCTCTATGGTATACATTATAGATCACCGATTGGGTGGTTTGCGGTTGGGGAGTTGGCTTTGTTAGGACCATATATGGTTATGGAGGCTCTTGAGAAGGTTACGATGTTAGAGAAGGGTTGAAAACAACCCAAATTCATCAAAAATCTTTTACCGATGTGAGAAGAAGAGACCTTGAATTTAAAGTTAGTGATTGGGTTTATTTGAAAGTGTCACCCATGAAGGGTGTGGTTCATTTTGTTAAGAAGGGTATACTAAATCCAAGATTTGTGTGTCCTTATAGGGTGATGAGGAGGATTGGTAAGGCGGACTATGAGTTGGAGTTGCCTAGTGAAATAGAATTGGTTCATCAGATTTTCCATGTGTCTTTGTTAAGGAAATGTGTGGGTGACCCTAATGCTATTGTGCCTCTTGATGTTATGGGGGTGATTGAGGACAACTTGACATATGAAGAAGTTCTAGTAGAGATCTTAGATAGACAAGTGAATAGGTTAAGGAACAAGGATGTTGCTTCCATTAAGGTCCTTTGGAGGGAATCAACAAGTCAAAATTGCTACATAGGAGGCCAAAGCAGATATGAAAAAATGATATCCTTATCTCTTCCATCCCACTAAAGCCAAATGCACTAATTCTAAGTCTTCTATGTGATTTCATATCTCATGTTCTAGCACCTAAGTCATTTGCATGCATTCATGATGATTTTACACTTATGTTAAAAAATTTAAAATGGTGTTTTAAGGGTATTGTTGCGTTCTTGTTGGGCCTGATTTCTTCATGATTGCTCTTCTCACATACGTTTCTTTGACATTTGCGGAAAAATGTTCCCAAGGGGGAGATATCAAAATGACCCCAAAAAGTGCTCGAAAACGTGCCTTGAATATGCTCCGAATTGTATATTTCCATATATCTTAAAATCCATGTGTCATATTGAAAATTCGACTTCATGTTCTTGATCAAAGGGTCAAATTGAGTAGAAGATGGGTCTAACCCCAATTTTAGAGCAAATGAATAGCAATTTCAATTTTCTTGATTTTCCTTATCCAGAATGAGTCCGCGCCCCTGGCGCGACGTGGCCAGGGTGTGGACCAGTGTTATTTTTTCCCTATTACTTTTAGTTCAGTCCAAGGCTTTTGGGTCTTGGGCCCAAGTGTTCTCATGCATGAAAATACCTATACTTAGCCATATTTCAATCTCATATCATACAAAACATTCCCCAGTACTCACTCAAACATATAGACTAATATTTCACTCCAAGTTTCAAGTCCCAAAATCATCCAAATCTTAAGGTTCTTATTCAAGCTTCAAGTCTCCATTTCAATCTTCACCAAGGAATTCTCCAAAGTCAAGGTATGTGGGTTTCATTCATGGGTTTCTTTCACCCTTGATGCCTAAGCTTCCTTTTTTACTTAAATTGCATGATTTCAAGTTGATTTACTTATGGGTCTTACTTATTAAGAATTACACTATGAACTATGTTGGGGTTTCATGAAATTGTTACTGTTTTACCATGTTTTTGAGCTATGAATCTATGACCTGTTGTGGGATTTGATGAAGGGTTTTGAGATACATTACTTGAGGGTGTTACCAAGTATTGATGGATGGTTTTACAATAGATTTTCTTGCATGATTGCGTCCCTAAATTGCATGGTTTTAGACTTGCTCTACACACCTGCCAAGTGTTTGATAAAATGTCCACTTATAGTTTCTTGAGGAATTGAAGGCCCAATGCATGTCTTATGATTAAATGACTTTATGATGATGGAAGGAACATATGTATATGATATTCTCCTATATTGTGTTGGAAAGTGACCATGCCCTACTTGGGGGTTAAGAGCCTGGGTAACCATGTCGAGGGATTTGTACCTTGATAACCAATCAAGGGATTTGAACCTTGATAACCGGGTTGAGGGGTTAGTATCACAATCACCAGGGGTGGTAGTGTGCGAATTTCCACCAACCAATCAAGGGGTTCGTACCTTGATAACCGAGTTGAGGGGTTAGTACCTCCATCACCATGGGTGGTAGGGTGCTATGATCTACCAACCAACCAAAGGTGTTTGTACCTTGGTAAACCATGAGTTCTATAATGATGGTCTCTTCTTACACATGTATTATGATATATGTAAGCATGTTTTACTTAAGCATTAATCATACATGCCATATTATTATTATGCTAACTATTGGTTATCATTATGCATTTTGACTATGTTGCTTATCTCTTGTTGCTTTGCATCCTACATACTTAGTACATTCAAATGCACTAATGCATACTCTATGCCTACATGATGTTACCATCTCATGGGTACCTCAACTAAAATAAATATAAAGAAATAAAGGATCCCAAGTTCCTGTGGATGTAAAGAGGCCTCACCGAATGCTGATGGAGACTGTCTCACTGAACATCTTCTAACATGAATACCAGCATCTGCATCATAAAATGATGCAATATCAAAGAAATTAGTACGTGGAATGTACGGTATGTAAGATGGCCAAAAAGTAGTAAGGATAGGATACTCACTTTGAAACTGAACTTTGAGATAACTTAATAGACAAAAAAATGTTCTTCAAGTATAAGATATATTTTTAAACTTATTTCAAGATGCAACTTAATATAAAAGAAATACTTACTTTAATGCATACATGAGCACAAATAAATTTATAAAAATAGAATAATCAAATATTTAGCTCTACAAATAGCTCAACTCAATTTATTATGCAACATAAAATAGAGAAATATTTGAATAAAAAATTGATAAATCTCGGTGCATAAAATAATAAACTTTACTTCTTGGGGAGTTTCTCTAATCAAAAATAACCACTTTGAGCTTTGTGATGATACAATAATTTTTTACCCACGCTATCAGAGTCATCCCATACTTTGCCGGGGTAAGAAACGAAAACTAGGGGAGTGGAATCCATCCCAAAACTGGGCCATCTTAGTGGTAGGTGAGGAATAGTCTTCTGGTACAATCATATCCTACGCTGACTACATAGTTTATGAGTTCAAGTTATGATTACTCTCGCTTATATCGGTGCTCAATACTACTCCCAAAATAACTTTTATAATACTTATAACTTCAAGAGTAAGGTTTCTCAAAATGCCTTCTTAATTTTTTGGGACTTAGCTCAACTTTAGCTTTTCTTAAACTTTTCTCAATTGGTCTCTTTTCTTTGACTGAAAATGGTATCATTACAGTTATCTCAAAAACATATATGCATTACTCAACTATATTATAAAGTACAGACTTTAAATACTTCTTAGACTTAACTCGAACCGTAAACTTTATAATTTTTCATGAAATAGATATAGAATTCTCATAATTTCAACCATAATTGTAAATCTTGTCTCAATATCTTAATTCAATAATAAAATAAGCAAGAATCATGATCCTTATCAAGAAAATATGCATGAATAGTTTTTTGATGAAATTCGTTAGTAATGGAGGAAACTTTGATCTCAACTCATAATTATGATCTTAGGTAGAAACTGATAGTTAAGGATACTAAAATAATAGTAGAATAACTTTTGGAAGGCCTTACATACCTTAGAGAATAGTTTTTGGAAGAATTGAAGAAGATTCTTGAATTCTTAACTTGGAATATTTAGAGTTCTTGATGAAGAACCCCGATTCTTGAAAAAGAAGAATCAAGAATTCCTTTTGTGAAATTTTTGAATTCGTTTCTTGAAACCCTAGGTTATGATTTAAGATTCTATTAAGGATTCATGAATAGTTGAGGAAATTTAGGATGGGTAGATTGAGATCTATGAAGAATAACTTACTTTGAGGATGAATCTTGAAAGAAAATCCTATTGATGACTTTCTTGATGATTCTTCAATGTTCATGTTTAAGAGTGAAGAAGAGGGTTTTTTATTATGAAAATGGATGTTTTGTGTGTTTTGGGACCTTAAATAGACCCCTAAATGTTTTAAGATAAAATTAGCCTCAAAATAAAAGAAAAAAAACTTTATTGCTTATCCAATAAGGGTCCACGTTCTTTCCACGATGCTTAGGATGCGGACCTTCAAACAGCTCTGCACTACTTCACTAAAATGGTCATAACTTTCTATTCCGGAGTCTGATTAACACGAAATTGGATGTGTTAGAAAGAAAATTTGAATATCTTCGATATGATATATTATGGATTACCTAAGTCATTATATGTTAGGAGATATAATCATTTGAACTTATTCCTTCTGTCGACTCATACTAAAACTTAGTTGCTAGAAATTCTTTGGACTTGGCTTGATGTAAAAGATCCCTTATACTCGTTTATTGTCTTAGGAGGTGTCGGGGAATGACCAAAGTGCCCTTATCAAATTAAAAGAATAAAATTTGATCTCGAAATACCATGTCTACGATGCGCCTGGGGCGCAGACATGTGTATTTTGCGAATTTTTCAGAATACGTTCTTTCCAGGAAGTTTATGAAAAATTCCAACTATAGGTACACACCCCAGGCACGTCGCACCCTGAGCGCACACTCACACTATCCTGGATTTAATTACGATAAATATTTTCCGATTTGGTTGCCATAAAATCAAGTCGAGAGCATTTTCCATTTCATTTTTCGTGCTTATTGCAAATCAAGTCTTAGATTTTCCATTAAAGCTTGGGAAGGCGCTTATGCACATGATTCCATTCTAGGGGTATTTTGATAATTTTATGGGGTGTTACAGGGGCGTGACAAATTAAATTAAAATTAAAACTAAAGTTCAAAAGAAAATTCAATTTAGCTCTAAATATCTTC
>JAABOM020061637.1:0-10860 GCA_011800125.2 Solanum clarkiae
ATGTATGTTTGATGTGGAAATATGGAAGATCCTAAGTCCCAAATTGCCCCTATAGCGTGAGTCATACTTACCCGCCCCTTAGTCATTATGTTCTATATGCTATGTGAATCCATGCTAATTCCTTTCCCTAAGATATCCCCATAGCTTGAGTCCTACTTTCCCGTCCCTTAAAAATATGTGTTTAATTTGAATGCGATTCCAAACCGATGATGTGAATTTTGGTACTTTGAGGCTTGTTAGGAGACTCTTGGGTTCCCATTCGCCATGTTATTCCTAGACCCTAGGTCCGGGTCGTGACAAAGATGGTATCAGAGCACTAGGTTTATAAATGGTCCTCGGAGTCCAACATATCGCGTCAAGTAGAGTCTTATTCATGGGTGTGAAGTGTGTCACATCTATGGTAAGAGGCTACAAGACGTTTTAGGAAACGTTTCATTTTTTCATGATTCTTATCGTGCTACAGAACATGTCCTGAGATTTTTGTCTCGATTCCTCCCTATCGGGTAGGGAGAGTTACTTTAGGTGCATAATGCAATCAAGGTGAGGAGGATTTTGTAGCTGATCTTATATATAAGGTTATACGGGAGTTGGTGAAGAGAAGAAGGAGTTGGCAGAAGATGTTTACTGGTTGGCTAGATTGGGTGTTATGTTGGCCGGCTCTAATGATGGAGGTATTCATGTTCAGAATTGGGCCGAATCTTTTGTGGTTTTTGATGTTAAGGCTAAGCAAGACTTGGACCCATCATTGGTTATGTTGAGAAGGTGGTTGCTGAAAATAAGATAAAGGTTTTTTCCCAAGGGGGAGATGGTGTAATTTGGTACCAAGATCGATTGTATGTTTTGGACGTTGATGGTCTTAAGGATATGATCATGAGTAAAGCCCATAACTCTCATTATTCTATTCACCCCGAGATCTATTTAGAGGTACTAAGGTTTGAGAGGAGTGTATTGGTCGCATGGTATAAGGAGGGATGTAGTCAAGTTTGTATCCGAACGTTTTAGTTGTCAGCAAACGAAGGTAGAACACCAAAGACCCGGTGATTTGACTCAAGATATTAAAATTTCTCCTTGGAAGTGGGAAGAGGCAAACATGGATTTTGTGGTTGGTTTGCCTTGGACCCAAAAGCAATTTGATTCATTTTGGGGTATTGTTGACTGGAGGACTAAGTCACCTCATTTCTTATCAGTTGATACTACTTTCGATGTTAAGAATAATTCAAAATTTGGAGGACATGATAAAATCTTGCATGTTAGAAGCTAAGGTTAATTGGGTGATCATCTACCGCTAATTGAGTTTGCTTACAACAATAGCATTCATGCTAGCATTGGTACGACACCGTTTGGGGATTTGTGGGGTAGAAGGTGTAGGCTTTGGTAGGATGGTATGGGTTAGATAAGATGACTTCTACAGGCCCAGGTTCAGTGTTGGAGGCTATGGAGAGACTGGGATTAGTTAGGGAAAGTTGATTCGAAGTCATCCAAGGGTTTTTACTTAGATGTTGGAAAGAAAGATCACGGGTCTTGTATTGGTTCTTGGGTGGATGTGAAGGTGTCACTTATTAAGGGTGAGATGCATTTTGGAAAGGAGGACAAGTTAAGTTTCCCGGTATGTAGGCCCTCATGAGATTGCTGAGCGGTGTGGGAATGTGTCCTATAAATTGGATTTGCCTCTGGGTATGAGTTTTATTCATTCAATTTTCAAGGTGTCTAAGTTGAGGAAGTTGGTTGGTGATACTAGTGCTATTGTTCCTTTGGAAGGAGTTGAGGTTGAGGATAACTTGTCTTATGATGAAGTTTCTATTGAGATCTTGGATAGGCAAGTCGAGCGGCTTCGCAACGAGGATCAACATATTGAAAGTGCTACATGGGGAATGGAATCAAGTAGGATGCGACAATACCTATATCTTTTCCAATTTACTCAAGCCTAAGATATTAGGTTCTTCTTATTCTCAATGGTCCTAATTTTTTAGCTCTTGAGTCTCATGTCATGACATGCATACATGTGCACAAAAATGATTTATTTTATGATGTTTTAAAATGATTTGAATACGTTTTGATATAAGTTTCAATGATTTGATAATTTTCAAATGGTGAATTATGCATTGTACCTTGTAATTGGAAGTTTTCATGTTCTAATTCAAGCCTTTCAGGCCTTGTTCTTCCACATTCGAGAACGAATGTTCCCAAGAGGGAGATTATGTAAGGACCTGAATTTTTGTATAACTTTAGTGACGGTTGAGATTTGGTTTCGGAAAGTTTTGGGCCAAGGTGACACCTTATAGAATCTCCAAGCTCAATAAAAGTTCACTTTAAAGCCTTCAGTTCAAGCTTATATGTTGTTTAAGGTCATCATGGATCTCCTACATCAAGTCAAGTTCAAAGGAATTTCATTGGTTAAGTTTTTCACAAGTACCGATAGAAGGTTCAACTTTAAATGGGAATATCTCTCAGCAAAAACTGAATTGGATGGCGCACTACCTATTACATTAAAGCCCTTTGAATTAGCTTTCCAACGCACTTGGTTTTACCTCATTTCGAGTTCCGATGAAGAAGTTATGCCCATTTTTGTAAGACCCTCCTGTGCAGTGTTTCCACACGGCCACCTACATAGGCAGTGAGGCTTCTCACGATCCGTGGGAACAACCTTCAGCCTGAAATGACCATTTTTTGCCTAAGTACTGGGGTACGACCAGTGGTACTAGCCGTATGGCCTTCAAGGGTGAGGAAAATCGTAAGTGTGGTGCAATCTTGGTGTGGAGAAATGATTTTTTTGGCCAAGTGTGGCACCACGGCTCACCACACGAGCCGTTGTGAGGGTGACGAGCCGTCTGGACTAATGTGGGGTCTTCAAGGTTGGCTTGAGGAGTTTTCGGCTAAGGTTGATGCCACGCCCAGCTGCACGAACCGTGGTGAGGCTCACGGGCCGTTTACCCAACCATGGGACTCACCTTGGTGTTAAAAATTTCTAAGTATTGAGCCAAGTTCCAACTTCCAGAATTTTTGCTAAGTGTGGGTTCTATCATGACCCAAACCTAGGGCCTAGATATGACACAGAGAATGGGGAACCCGAAGGAACTCCAAACAAACCTCTTAGCATATCAATCACACATCCTTAGTCGCGGAAGAAAAATAATAACAACCAAAGATATAAATAGGGAAAACGGGACTAAGGAAAGTCTTTGATAATCATAAAATACTCAAGAGTCAAGCTCAAAGCATAAGAACATCAATTGTTCCAATAACATCTCTAGCATAGATTGGGCGGGGGCCAAGACACCTTCTGGGCTTACCCTCATTGTATCAAATGTTCAATATAAAGAGATAATAAATAGTAAGAGTCCCATAGCTAGAGTCTTTGAAATTGAGGACTCACCAAAGCTTATCTTCAAAGCACCAAACTAGCCATGTGGAGGATGATCAAAAGGTGCTCCAGTCCTTACATGGTAATATCAGGTAGGCATAAAATATGAGTTAGTACGTCGGAATGTACTAAGTATGTGAGATGCAATACAACAAGAATCATAGGTTATGTATAGTCAAAATGCATAATCATAGTCAATAGATTGCTTGATATCAATATAGCATGAATGTTCAATGCTTGTAGTAAAGCATGTTTATAAAAATCAATGAACATAGACTCAAAAGGAAATATATATGATCAAATCTTACACAAGCATGCATGAGAATGGCCAAGTAGTTACCCACCCACCTTACGGTATAGCCTTTTGGGAGAGTGTTGCCAATATCTCTACTTTATGACATAACCTTTTGGATAGGTGGTATGGGATGTCTCTTACCTTACGATACAATCCTTTCGGTAAGAGTCACGATTGACTCTACCTTACGGCACGACCTCATCGGTAGATGTCAAGAGGTATTCTTACCTTATGACATAATCTTTTCGGTAAGAATATAGGGTGCACTTATCTTATGATACAATCTTATTGGTAAGAGAGATCTTACCTTACAACATACCTTTTTTGGTTGGTTGTCCCCACCTTACGATATAATTTTTTAAGTAGGAACCATGAGTTACTCTATCTTACAGTATAGCTTTTTCGGTAGATTATCCCTACCTTACGATCTAATCTTTTAGATAGGAGTACGAAATGACCCATCAAACCATCACATCAAAGGATCATGAAGGACCCCACATTTCTCATGAGAGCAAAACATAGTATAAAGGTTCAAAATCTTATTGTAGATCTTGGAAACTTTTCAAGAGTTCAATACATGCTTGGGAACCCATAAAGTATCATAACATGCTTGACAAGTAAAATCATACAATAATCCTTTAACATCAAGAATCCATGTCAAGATATTTTATCAAACACTTGGTGGGTGTACAATGCTAGTTAAAAATCATGCAATTCAAAAGCGAAATAATATGATAAAACTCAATGTAAGTCAACCCACCAACACATAGTGAAATCCTCATGTAAGATACCTTAAAATTCATCCTCAAATCTCATAATAGACCATAGATTCGTGGATCAAAACATGCATAGTCTATCAACATTTAATAAAACCCCAACATAGTTTTTAATCATAATTCATAATAAGAGATACCCATAGATAATATAACTTGAAATCATGCAATTTTCATGAAAAGGAAGGTTGGGCACTGTGGGTGAAAGGACTCAATGGTTGAAATCCACATACCTCCACTTTAGAGGTTTCATTGATAAAGATTTGAATGAGAACTTGAAGCTTGAATGAAATTCTTGAGATTCAGAATTAAGCTTGAGACACTTGAATTTGGGTGAAATATTTGTTTAAGTGTTGGAGAGGGTTTTGAGAGAGTCTTGAGTGATATAGAGTTGAAAAATGGCTAAGTATAGGTGTTTTTATGCATAGGAGGGCATGGGCCCAAGACCCCAAAGGCTTAGGCCAGAACAGTAAATTGAGGCACAAAATAACACTGATCCGCACCCCTGGAGAGTCGCAGCTAGGGCGCGGATCGCCTCTGCAAATCGTAAATTTTGAAAAATTATTTTTCGCTACGATTGCTCAAAAATCGGGGTTATACCCATTTCCCACTCAATTTTTCCCCGCGATCACGAATATGAAGTCAAATTTTTGATATCATGCACAAATTTTGAGATATATGGAAATTGCGATTATGGGATTTCAGAAGCACATTTTTGGTTCATTTTAATATCTCCCCCTTGGGAACATTCATCCCCAAATATCAAAGAAATGTATATTGAAGAAGTAATAAAGATGATTTCCCCCCAACACATGAATGCAACAAATGCATTTAAACATCATTTTCGAACGTAAATGTCAAAATCAATATAATTTGTCAACATAAATATGAATGCATGCAAATAACATGATGACTTAGACTTAAGACTTGTGATCATAGATTAGACTTAGTTTACTATCCCAAGCTTGAATAGAATGAAAGAGATATGGATATCATTCCTTCATGCCCACTCCGTCTTCCTAAGTGACACCTTCGACTTGACGATTCTTCCAAAGGACCTTGACGAGCACTACATCCTTATTTATCAACCTTTCCCCTGTCCATCCAATATCTCCACTGGGACCTTCTCACAAGTCAATTCATCCTCCACAACACCCACAACCTCAAAGAGTTCTATAGCACTTAGGCCACCAACACATCTTCTCAACATAGATACATGAAAGACCGGATGAACCATATCTATTTCTATAGGCAATTCCAATTCATAAGCAACTTTACCAATCCTCCTCAATATTCTATAAGGACCCACAAATCTTAGGCTCAATTCATTTTTCTTGCCGAACCAGACCAATATCCTTCATGAGTGAGACTTTCAAGTGAACCAATCCACCACACAAGCACACCTAACCTACCTTAGCACCTAAGGACACCATCTCTCCCTTGGGAAAAAACCTTCACTTTATCATCCTTCACCAAAGCCTTCAATTCTAGTAAGGTGGGACCAGTCTTGCTTTGACTTGACCTCATCAACCAAAGAAGATTCGAAACCATTAAAATCACTATACTACCAATCCCAACTTGATCCAACCTCATTCCCAATCTATCCAACTGATGTACTTCTTTAACCACCCTTTGTTACCCAAGATCCACACTTATCATAACTAACAAACAACCTGTCATCCCTCAAGCCTTGCAATATCACCCTTAAATGACTCACAAGCTCTTCTTCATCCTGGAAATAAATCAACATACCAACCACCAACTACTACACATATATCGAGGTAGGATTTAAAGACCCTATTCATGAGATCCACAAACATAGTCGGGGCATTAGTCAAGCAAAAAACATTATCATAAATTCAAAATATCAGAAAGGACACCAAGAAACTCGTTGACCACTGGAACCGACTCCATAGGAAAGATTTTAGATTCAACATCCTTACCCCTTACAAGATGGTAAATGTAACCCTTAAAGATCAAATGAATCTACCCTTACTTACCACTTTACAATTTTCCTACTCAAGTACGGGCTCATTAGGGAATTGAAATTTAACTCTAGGGGAGTATCATATACATATAACCAAACCACCCCAAGGACAAACTCAAATCTACCATGCCAAGTTCAACAACATCACAAAACAACACGTTATTCAACAATGACACGAGACAATCCCCTATAGGCTTTTCTAGCAACAATAGACTCATCAATGAGGGGTGGGGGTGGGGGTAAGACACCAAAAGACTCACATAACAATTCGAGGAATACATGAAGCTTATTAGCAACAAAAAGGAATAGTGAAAGAAATAGTGGTACCCATACCTAGCAAAACATGCACAACAAAATCAAGATAACCCTTAACATATCGGTAACATCATCGGGCACCTCATCCCCTCGTTGCCTCCCTTGAAGAGGATAGAACCGATTATGTCTTAGAGTACCCCCCTTGTTGGCTACCTTGAGCCCCTTGATCAATATCATCACCTTTACCCTTGTTTTGAGCATATGGATTATCCAAAATTTTGTGGCCTATTTTGCCACACCCAAAGCATGTACCCATGTTTCTCCAACATGTGCCACCATGTTTCCTCCCATAGTTTGGGCATTTCGGATGAGCCACCCTCTCACCACCTTCTTGGAGCCTTGGATTAGGCAACCCATCCTAGGCAATCCTCTTGTTTGGAGCACTAGAGGATCCTTGACCTTAAAACTTGAGATCGTGTTGAAATCGGTCACCCTCAAATCAAGCCTTCTTGGACTCCCCACTTCTCTTCTTCCTAAGTTCTTCCCCCTCAAGTTGTTTGGCAAAGGTCATGAGCCGAGATAAATCCATATCTCTTACAAGCATCGCAGTACGACACTCTTTATTTACCAAGTCGGACACCCTCGACACAAACTTATTTATCCTTTATCTAAGATCGACCACCAAATGTGGAGCATACTTGGAAAGCTTGTTGAACTTGAGGGAGTATTCCCTCACACTCATGGAACCTTACTTATGGTTCATGAACTCCATAATTTTAGCCTCTCTCAACTCAATAGGGAAGAACCAGTTGAGGAAGGTGGTTTTGAACTCCTCCTAAGGAATTGTATCATGATTTCCCCTCTCTGTCTGCCATTGCACAAACCAAATTTGAGCCACACCCTTTAGTTGGTAGGCCGCTAATGCTGCCTTTTCCTCCGAATTGACCCCCATGATGGATAGCACCTTGTACACCTCATCTATGAACTCTTGGGGATCCTCATCCACATTGGATCTATGGAACTCCGGTGGGTTCATCCTCGTGAAATCCCTTACCCTAGAAGCTAGAGTGGGAGCATGAGGGGCTTGGGCCCCTTGGATGATTTGGTTGGTCATTGCATGGGCCAATATCATGATGGCATGCCGTGACTCGACTTGAGAAGCCTCTTCTCCTTGAGTATCTTAAGGAGGTGTACGACCCCTCCTTGGTCTTCCTCTTTGTAGTGACATGATCTAGAAGAGAAAAGAGCATTCGTTAGGAGAAAAATACTTGTCTTACACCTAAAGCATGATGTAGACCACGAAGAAGTGAAACATTTCCAAAAATGCCTCAGAGTCTCCCATTCATAGATGTGGTGTACTTCACAACCATGAATAAGACTTTAATCAACGTGGTGTGTTGGATTTTGAGGACCATTAAGAACCTAGGGCTCTGATATCAAATTTGTCATGACCCAAACCTTGGACCTAGACGTGACACGACGAATGGGAAACTCGAAAGAACCCCAAACAAGCCTCTTAGCATATCAATCACACATCCTTGGTTGCGGAAGCAAAATAATAACAATCAAAGATATAAATAGGGAAAACGAAACTAAGTGAAGTCTTTGATAATCATAAAATACTCAAGAGTCAAACTCAAAGCATAAGAACATCAATTGTTCCAACAACACCTCTAGCATAGATTGGGCGGGGGCCAAGACACCTTCCGAGCTTACCCTCATAGTATCAAATGGTCAATATAAAGAGATAACAAGTAGTAACAGTTGCATAGCTAGTGTTCCTGAACTTGAGGACTCACCGAAGCTTATCTTCGAAGCATCGAACTAGCCACGAGGAGGATGATCAAAAGGTGCTCTGGTCCCTACATAATAATATCATGTAGGCATAGAGTATGCATTAGTATGTTAGAATGTACTAAGTATGTGGGATGCAACGCAATAAGAATCATAGGCCATGTATAGTCAAAATGCATAATCATAGTCAATAGATAACTTGATATCAATATGGAATGCATGTTCAATGATTGTAGTAAAACATATTTATAAATCATAATCAATGAACATAAGCTCAATAAGGAATATATATGTTCAAACCTTACACAAACATGCATGAGAATGGCCAAGTAGTTACCTACTCACCTTACGGTATAGCTTTTTCGGAGAGTGTTGCCAATACCCCTACTTTACGACATAGCCTTTTGGGTAGGTGTTATGAGATGTCTCTTACCTTACGATACAATCCTTATGGTAAGAATCACGATTGACTCTACCTTACAGTATGGCCTCATCGATAGACGTCAAGAGTTATCCTTACCTTACGATATAATCTCTTCAGTAAGAATATAGGGTGCACTTACCTTATGATACAATCTTACCGGTAAGAGAGATCCTACCTTATGACATACCCTTTTCGGTAGGTTGTCCCTACTTTACGATATAATCTTTTAAGTAAGAACCATGAGTTACTCTACCTTATGGTATGACCTTTTCGGTAGATTATCCCTACCTTATGATATAGTCTTTTAGGTAGGAGAACGAAATGACCCATCAAACCATCACATCAAAAGATCACGAAGGACCCCATATTTCTCATGAAAGCAAAACATAGTATAAGGGTTCAAAATCTTATTTTAGACTATGAAAACTTTTCAAGAGTTTAATACATGCTTGGGAACCCATAAAGTATCATAACATGCTTGACAAGTAAAATCATACAATAATCTTTCATCAACATCAAGAATCCATGTCATGATATTTTATTAAATACTTGGTGGGTGTGAAATGCTAGTTCAAAATCATGCAATTCAAGAGTGAAACAATATGAGAAAACTCAATGTAAATCAACTCACCAACATAGTAAAACCCTCATGTAAGATAACTTAAAATCCATTATCAAATCTCATAATAGACTATAGATTCATGGCTCAAAACATGCATAGTCAATCAACATCTCATAAAACCTTAGCATAGTTTTTAATCATAATTCATACTAAGAGATACCCATAGATAATATAACTTGAAATCATGCAATTTTCATCAAAAAGGAGATTGGGCACCACGGGTGAAAGGACCCAATGGTTAAAATCCACATACTTCAACTTTAGAGATTTCCTTGATGAAGATTTGAATGAGTACTTGAAGCTTGAATGAAGTTCTTGATATTTAGAATTAAGATTGGGGCACTTGAATTTGGGTGAAATATTTGGTTAAGTGTTGGAGAGTGTTTTGAGAGAGTCTTGAGTGATATAGAGTTGAAAAATGGCTAAGTACATGTGTTTTTACGCATAGGAGGGAATGGGCCCAAGACCCCAAAGCCTTAGGCTGAAACAGTAAATTGAGACATAAAATAACACTAATCCATGCCCTTGGCGCATCGCGGCTAGGACACGGATCGCCTCTGGAAATCGTAAATTTTGGAAAATCATTTCTCGCTATGGTTGATCAAAATTTGGGGTTATACCTATTTCCCACTCAATTTTTTTTTTCGATCATGAATATGAAGTCGAATTTTTGATATCACACATGAATTTTGAGAAATATGGAAATTACGACTATGGGCATTTCTGAAGCATATTTTTGGGTTATTTTAGGTTCATAGGCAAGTTCATGGACCGTTAATGCCACATGGCCCTGAAGCCGTTAGTGAAGTGACTTCAACCAAAATTATTATGCGATTCATTAATGACATTTTCATAAATTTGATTATTTCTATTGATTTTTTGGAATTCCTATCCTATTCTATGGTCATTTAAAGACTTAAAACCTATTTCAAATATTCAAAATTACTCTTCATATTTTTAAAACCCTCTCTAAAGCTTTCCACAAAAGAACTCTTTGAGATTTTAAAACTTGAGCTAGGGAATTCAAGTCTTCTTCAAATTCTTTGGGGTTTCTTCATCTTGGTGAAGGTATGTGGGTTTTGATCCTTGATTACTTCCAATCAAGGAGACCTACGCTATTTTCAAGAAATCTACATGAATTTTGCTTACTTTAATTTGGGGCTTTAAAATATTTTGATTCCTTAAATTCAAAAAATGAATGAGTTATGTTTATCTATGGATTTGAAGATGAATTAAGCTTTGAAATATTGAAATACATTGTTATTAAGAATTTTTGAATATGCATGGTCCTTAAATGTTTGAATCTAAGCATAGGTGATTATATTATGATTTCAAATGTGGATTTAACT
>JAABOM020061638.1:0-10860 GCA_011800125.2 Solanum clarkiae
CTCTCCACTTTTTGTCTTCTTTCGCTTGCCTCACTCCTATAATACATAGCTACAAATTGTAATTTTCAAAACTATAATTATTTTTATTTATAATATTTCAAGCATTTGTTATGCAAACCGCGCATCAATCATCTTGAGTTACGTGTTATGTTAATTTTTAAATATTTTTTATTTTTTTTGTTTTTCTATTTAATTTCTACTCTTTCTTTTTCTTTCTATTTTTCACCTCAACTTCTCCAAAAGTTCCTCCAATATAATCATCACCATTTCAGTTTCTACGACAATTATCAATTTTTTAAAAAAAATTAAAGAAATTTTATTTTCATCATAAAATTTTAGAGTTAAAAAATATTGGGAATGATGTTGATTAGGTTAGTTAGCTGATTGTAGTTAGTTGATTAATCAGTTAACTAATTATAGTTGAGGTAGTTAATTGGTTGGGATAGTTGCTGAATATTAATCACATGGGGAGATGTAAATATTAAGTAGTGTGGAGATTAGATGAAAATATAAATATATGTATATGTATAGTTGTACAGTTAATATAAAAAAATACTGTAAGTGTACTTTTAGGGCTAATTGTTCCCTCAGTTGAATAAGAGCAAATTCCCCAAATTCTCTCTTTGTCTTCTCTGAGTTCCTTTCTTCTTCCTTTTAATTGATTCTAACATGGTATCAGAGCGGGTGAGTTCAAGGAATTTGAATCACTGATTTTAGTTTCACGAGTCTCCATTGATAGAAATTAAAGTAGATGGAACTGTGACTGAAATCGCTATTGATAGAAATCGATGGAGACGACGACAGCTTCAAGCGAGAATGCAGCTAGAGTTTCAGCTGAAACTCTGGATCAAGTCTTGAAGAATCACAACCATCCCTTATACCTTCATCCGTCAGACACTCCAAGTAGAGTTGTGACTTCAGTTCAACTCACAGGAAGTGAAAGTTACTCACTCTGGAGTCGATCTATGATGATCACACTTCGTGCAAAGAGTAAGTTAGGATTTGTTCTCGGTACATGCATGAAATCTCATTACAAATATGAGATGGAGGAGCAATGGGAAAAATACAACGCATTTGTGCTTGCTTGGATCATGAACACAGTATCAAAGAAGTTGTTGAGTGGAATTGTGTATGCTTCAGATGCTGCAGTAGCTTGGGCTGATCTGAGTGAGAGATTCAACAAAGTTGATGGATATAGGAGTTATCAACTTCATCGAGAGATTTGCACACTAACTCAACGTAGTATGATAGTTTTAGCATATTTCACTAAAATGAGACTTTTTTGGGATGAATTCGATACTTTAGTTCCTCCGCCTGCTTGTAGTTGTGATAAAGCTAGAACCTATATTGATCATGTTCAATACCTGCACATATTTGCATTTCTGATGGGATTAAATGAGGTATATGGCCATGCTCGTAGCCAAATCCTCATGATGAATCCCTTGCCTATTGTTAGTCGAGCATATGCTATGATCAATTCTGATGAGAGTCAACGTGTGACTGCTGAAACTAAGGCAGTGAGAGAGGTGAATGAATCTATGGCATTATATGCTGGAAATAGAAGAGGAGCCTATTATGCAGGGGGAGGTAATCACACAGGCCAGTTCAACAACCAGTTCAACAATCACAAGCAAAAGAGGAACTGGAATCTGATTTGTGATCATTGTAAGATGCATGGACACACCAGGGATATCCGTTACAAACTAGTGGGCTATCCAAATAACTGAAAGTTTAATAAGAAATCACCTATGCAAAATAACAGGTTGCAGAGAAATCATGATGTAGTGAATCATGTGGCTGCTTCCAAAGGTGAGATGGAATTGGGAGATGTCTTTGATCCAGTTGTTGCTCCTATGGTGAAGGGAAAGGAGACTGAGTCTAGCACAACTATGGCAGCACAACCCAGCTTCATTCCAAGTCAGTATAACAGAATCCTGCACATGCTGGAGAAGGAGGAAACAAGTTCAAACTCTGGTAGGGATCTGAACAACATGGCAAACATGGCAGGTATAATCACCATATCTAATGCATTATCTGTAAGTAGTAACAATGCACAGCTCAAGGCTAAAAGAGGACAGGGAAACTGGATAGTTGACTTAGGAGCCACATGTCACATGACAAATAATTTGGACAGATTGTGTCATACATCTAGCTGTGTAAATAAAACAGTTCATTTGCCCAATGGGGAGACTGCACAGGTGTCACACACTGGTCATTATAGCATAACAGATGGAAACATTTTAAAGGATGTATTAGTGGTGCCTGCTTTCAAGCATAATCTACTTTCAGTGTCAAAATTAACAAGGCAATTGAATTACTCAGTTAATTTTTTTCCCTGAGTTTTTTGTGCTCCAGGAGCTCTCCAGTGGAAAGGTGAAGGGGATTAGTAGAGAAGTTGATGGACTATACCATCTTCCTACTGGATTGCAAGGTGAAGAGAATAGGGGAGTTCAACAAGTGCTGTTGACACAACATTGCAGTGCATACAAGATGTTGTGGCACAATAGATTAGGCCACCCTTCTGTGAAAGTATTGAGACATCTATTCATAGATAGGAATTTCAGTGACAATGATGAATGTAGTAAATGTGCTATCTGTCCACTCGCTAAATAGGGCAGATTATCTTTCAATTTGAGTAGTTCTAGGGCACAAGCTGCCTTTGATCTAATTCATCTTGATATATTGGGACCTTATAAGATTGCTACTCATAATGGTTTTAGATTCTTCCTTACTATTATTGATGACTACTCCAAAATGTGTTGATTATATTTGTTGAAATTGAAAAGTGAAGTTTTCTCAGTGTTAAGAACTTTCTTGACACTAGTAAAAACTCAGTTCAGCAGGCAGGTTAAGAGAATAAGAACTAATAATGGGACTAAATTTTTCAACAATGAATGCTGTGAGTTGCTGAAGTGTCTTGGTATTATTCATGAGAGCAGTTGTCCATACACTCCACAACAAAATGGAGTAATTGAATGAAAACACAGGCATATACTTGAGGTGGCTAGAGCAATCAGATTTCAAGGCAGTATCCCTATCAGATTTTGGGGAGAATGTGTCTTGGCTGTTGTCTATCTGATTAATAGACATCCTACTTCAGTGTTGCAGGGAAAGTCTCCATATGAGCAGTTTCATGGACACAAGGCAAGCATTGATCATCTCAGAACTATAGGCTGCTTGTGTTATGCAGCAAGATTAGTCAGACAAGATAAATTCCTTCCTAGAGCTGAAGAATGTGTGCTACTAGGGTATTCTGCAACTCAGAAGGGATTTGTATTGTATAGCCTGTCTCAAAGGAAGGTTATCATCAGTAGAGATGTGATATTCAGGGAGAATGTGTTTCCTTTTAGACAAATTGCCAGCAGACAGAAGCAACTGTTTCCAATTGAGCCAACTATGATAGCAGATGATTTTTCTGTATATCATGAGGATGAAGAGCTACCTGAACCTGCTTCTACAGCTGAGTTACATCTAGACAATGATCCCACAACTGTGAATAATCATCCAGCAAAACCAGGAGTCAACCTTAATGAAACACCTGTTGCACAGCCTGATGATTCCAGTACCATAGCTGCCTTGACATCAAAAAGAGTTGAGACAATTACATGTAGGAAGTCTACCAGAAATAGTCATCCACCTATTTGGATGAAAAACTATGTGTCCCAGACAGCCAGAACACACACACACCCCTCCATTCTCAGAGCAATTATGACTGTTATGACAACATATCATCCAAATACAAATTCTACTTATCAGTGTTTTCCACAAAAATTGAACCAAGAACTTTTGAGGAAGCAGCCAAGGTTAATAGATGGATACATGCAATGCAACAGGAGGTGCAAGTTCTGGAAGAGAATAGAACATGGGAGATAGTTGAATTGCTTGAAGGAAAGAATGTTGTTGGTTGCAAAAGGGTGTTCAAGATTAAATACAAAGTTGATGGCCAAATTGACTGATTCAAAACTAGATTGGTAGCAAAGGGATATAGCCAAACCGAGGGAATTGACTATCAAGAGACATTCTCTCCAGTGGTGAAAATGACAACTGTGAGGACAATCATAGCACTTGCTGCTGCTCAGCATTGGAACATTTTCCAGATGGATGTTTTCAATGCATTCCTACAGGGGGATCTACTTGAAGAAGTGTATATAGAGCTGCCCACGGGGGTTCTACCATGCTGAGAAGGACAGAAAACTTGTATGCAAGCTGGTGAAGTCCTTGTATGGACTTAAACAAGCTTCAAGACAGTGGAATGCGAAACTGACTGAAGCCTTGTTGAGTTCAGGGTATTCACAAAGCCACTTACACTATTCATTATTCACAAAGAAGAAGGAAAATGGACTGGTGATAGTCCTAGTATATGTTGATAATTTTCTGCTTACAGGGAATGATGCAGGGCTGATAGAAGAAACCAAGCATGTTCTACATAGTCACTTCAAAATCAAAGATTTGGGAGAACTCAGGTACTTCTTGGGTATTGAATTTATGAGATCAGAAAAGGGGATTGTGATGAATCAAAGGAAATATGCACTTGAATTGATAACTGAAGCAGGTTTAGGGAATGCCAAACCTCACATGACACCATTGGAATGCAACCTGAAACTAAGCAGTGTTGAAGTTGATCCTGAAGCCTTGTATGAGGATATTCCAAGATACCAAAGGCTGGTTGAGAAACTACTTTATCTTACCATTACAAGGCCAGACATAGCTTTTGCAGTTCAATTACTTAGTCAGTTCATGCAGAAACCTAAAGTATCACATTGGAAGGTTGTTTTGAGGGTGATAAGGTACATCAAGTTAGAACCTGGCAAAGGGTTATTCATGAGTTCTAATCAGCAGTTTCAGCTACATGGTTATTGTGATGCAGATTGGGCTGCATGCCCAAGTACCAGAAGATCTGTCACAGGTTTCATTTTGAAATTTGGTGACTCTCTCATTTCCTGGAAATAAAAAAAAGCAGCACACAGTCTCTAGGAGATCCACAGAGGCAGAATATAGGAGCCTAGTTGCTTTGACAGCCGAGATTATATGGATCACAGGTTTGTTCAAAGAGTTAGGTATGAAGTTGAAGGAACCAACAGTAGTTCACTTTGAAAATAAATCCACACTTCAAATTGCTGCTAATCCAGTATTTCATGAGCGTATGAAACACATAGAAATAGATTGCCACTTCATTCGAGAAAAGATCCAAAGGGGGCTGATCAGAACCATTTATATCTACACTAAGGATCAAGAAGATGATTTGCTTACCAAGGCTCTAGGAAGAGCACAACATGAGCTCCTACTAAGAAAGCTTAGATTATTGAATCTGTTCAATACATCCAGCTTGAGGGGGAGTATTGGGACTGATGTTGATTAGGTTAGTTAGCTGATTGCAGTTAGTTGATTAATTAGTTAACTAATTGTAGTTGAGGTAGTTAATTGGTTGGGATAGTTGTTGAATATTAATCATATGGGGAGATGTACATATTAAGTAGTGTGGAGATTAGATGAAAATATAAATATATGTACATGTATAGTTGTACAGTTAACATAAAAAAATACTATAAGTGTACTTTTAGGGCTAATTGTTCCCTCAGTTGAATAAGAGCAAATTCCCCAAATTCTCTCTTTGTCTTCTCTGAGTTCCTTTCTTCTTCCTTTCAATCGATTCTAACAAAAAATACGTCATAGAGCAGTTGTAACCGAACCTCCTTTCTCGAAACTCCAATAATAATTACTTACGAAAAATATTATTGATTTTGTCATTTATTTTGTTTCTCTCTATATCCTGTGTGAAGTCACATAGTACTCAGGGGATTCATCATAATTCTCTTCGATAAAAATTTATATTATTTTTATATAATTAAAATAATTTTTTATTTATATAATAATATTGAACTCTCTTCGATTAATTCATATATTTATTTCTTAAAATTTTAAATTTCTTAAAAAAAAAATTTGAATTCTCCACTGTCTATATTCCTTCCAAAGATATTTAAGTATGAGTACACGATAGCTCAAAACATTTTATGAACATACAATAATTTAAATATTAAATTCACAAAACATAATAATTTTGGAGGTTTTAACCATCATTGTTTTCAAAAAAAGTTCAATGGTCAAAGCAAGGGAGCTGTGACATGCACATGGAAAGATCACCCAAATCAAACTAGAAATGTGTTTTACTTAAAAAATAGATGACATGATATAAAACATTTGTTATAAATTATTAACAAATTAGCATACGCCGCTTTATATTTTCTTGGGAATGTGAAAGAATTGTTTGTCGTTTTTAATTTTTTTTTAATTTAATTTTTAGATCGAAACTTGAATTTTTATAGCCACCACAACTTTTGCTACAATCTAATTTTTTACTATGTAATAAATTATAATTTTTTTTTATTTAATTTTTGGATCGAAACTTGAATTTTTGTAGCCACCACAACTTTTACTATAATCTAATTTTTTACTATGCAATAAATCATAAATCACACAGAAGATATAAATATCACTAAGTAAATCTGATGAGATGAGCTAGATTGAGAAGCTGACATTAGGAGGATAGAGGGTTCGAAACCACAACCTCCCTTATGGAAGCCTCTCCTCAAACCAACTCAACCACACTGAAGATGCTTGAATACTAATTTATTAGGTTCTTAATATGTGTTTGTTTGATATTTATTTATGGTTAATTTCGAAACAAGCGGTCAATAGGTAGGCCATGATTATCCATCGATAACTCCACTTTGATGAATTAATTTATTATTAACTAACCATTGTCCAAAACATGTCCAACATCACCCGAATGTCATAAACCCTAACTTAACTTCAATAGTTAACACTAAAATAAGTTTTTTATGACGTGATTTTAGACTTGACAAGTATATTTATATGTATATAGGCGATTGTTAAACTAATTTTCATCTGATGTTCAATCGATAACAATCGTTCATCGAGTGATTAACTCCGATCCATAATCACTAATAAATTCACCATATACTATGTTAAGTAAAGCTATTAACGAGTAAACTAATTTCATCTAATGCTCAATCGATAACAATCATCCATTGAGTGATTAACTCCGATCCATGGTCACTAATAAATTCACCATATAATATGTTAAGTAAAGCTATTAACGAGGATTATGTAAAATGAAATCTCTTATACCATGCTTTTGAATTATTAGGAAATCATTACTTATATTTGTAATTTTGACACGTAAAAGTGTTATTTGAATGAATTTATGGTCCACAGAATATATTTGAGTTTGCTATCTTGAGTCCACACCCCACTAGAGACATAAGTTATTTATTGCAATTTAATACTGATATAACTTGCTACTTCTGTAGGGGTGCTACAAAGTCACTATTTGAAAATAATTTAATAACATTAGTACTATTTGAAAGGATAAAAAAAAATTAATAAATAAGCGGAGCGAGTCAAATTGAATATAAGTTGATCAAATATGAGTTAATAAAAATAAATAAAATATTCAATTCGATTCATATTTTAGATGAGTAAAAACGAATTATTGAATGGATAATATGGGTATGAATACCCATGTTATAGTAAAGATCATGTTAAAGTTTCAAAAGTAAATTATTTTGTCCACTCACCCATCCATCCACCCACACGCACAAAAAAAAAATATTAAAAAACATTTATTTATTTATTTTTTAAAAAAAAACCTTAAATTTTGTATATCCCCCAAGGCCTATCCTCCCCCAAACTGTTTATATCCCCAAAAAAATATTAATACCATGTTTCGTTCTTCTATGAAATGATTCTTTTTTGTTAAGTTATTCGTTTTTAGATGAGTAATATGAATTTTATCCATTTTTTATTTATTTTAAATAGATTGAATATTTAATTTATTTAAAAATAAATAAATTAGAATAAATATCTATATAACTTATCTATTTTGCAATTCCTATTTTTAAGTTATTTGCGCCTTATTGTAGTAAAAATGTGCCAGAAATGTTCTTGAGTGAGATGACAGTAACAGAGAATATCTAGTTTTGATGGACAAAATTATCTGATATTTTTTACTGGTGAAAGATGATAAATATCCTGTGAAATTAATTAATGTGCACATAATTACTCAATTATGATCAATCCTTATGAACTGTATTTAATTTAAACATTGACTAATATATTTTCTTTGTGGATTCAAATCTAAATTTCAGAATCCAAAATCATTCTAAAATCAGTAAATTTCAAATAAAAACTAAAAAAAAATTCTTCAAACATATATTATCTACCCTAACTATTATCTGCTTGAGATTTCAATTATCAAATTTTATTGTGAAGACAATTTTTTTTAGAATTAAAAAAAAATAGACAAACTATTTATGATCTATATATCTCATATACACACGCATCTTATCAAGGAAAAAAAAGTTAAAAAAGAATATGACAGAGAGTGCCACCAAAATTACTTCTGATTTCAATATTCTACTAAATTTCTTCAAGTCTGAGCTCATAATTTTAACTTTGTTCTTGTTTAAACTTTTGAATGCTTCTAACATAAAATAAAATTAGGAAATAATATTTTAAGCCATAAATGGCACAGTGAAAAAGACAGAGAAGAAAGAGCCCACTATGATGTTTTGTTTAAAATGACATGTGAGGGGCTGATATTAACAAACAAAAAAAAACGTGGTCTCTAGAAATATATATTATAGTGTTTGTTAGCCGGACATAAATTTGATTATTTTGAATTTTTACATTGTTTAAAATTTCATTTAAGAGAAAATAATTTCTATTCAAAAAATTTTTTATATCTAAAATTTTAATTCAGGATATCACAATTTAACCTGTTAAATCGTATGAATACTTACTCTAACATCTAGATAAAGAGAATTCATATCGACAAATTAAAAGTTGAAGTTACGGAAGTAAAACAATTCATAATATATAATATATTATTTTATTTAAATAAATAAAAGAATCAAGCGTAACCTCAAATTGTTGGGTTTTTTTCTTTATTTTTGCCTCTTATTTATATTTTTTAGTAGATGATTTCAAAAGAATTAATTGCTTATATCTATAATTTATTTTGAATTATTTATATTTTTAAAATTAATTTGAGAATAGTTAAAAATAACAAAAGTAAAAAAAAATAATGTTCAATTTGTATCCTAAACCTTTTTTTCTAAATGAATATTTAAATATGAAACGAAGGGAGTAACTTAAAATTGACTTCTATGTTTAAATAAGACAATAATGCTTCCCTGTCTCAATAGAATTATACATTTTCGTCTCATTTTATATGATATTATTTGACTTAATACTATGTTTAAAAAAATAAAGATTTTTGAAATTTATGAGCTAAAATTATTCTTAAATATTTATGTGACTCATGATTATTTTATTAAAGATAAAATAATAATTTTATAATTAAATTATTTTTAATTAAAATAAGTAATTATCTTGGACGAATAAAAAGAAGAAGGCGTGCTACATGAAATATAGAACAAAGGAAATAACGTTTTGTTTTCTTAATTATTACAATTATATATTATATTGAATTTATTTAGCCCTACCCCACCCGTCCCCCCACCCCCAACTCAAGCTAGAGTATGAGGGCCCAGAATGTCAGTTTCCAAGTAGCTGTACGTAGTGTGATCAATGTTGTTGTAAAGATATCAACCAGTTAATTATAATTATTTGTCAAAGTTACAATTAATAATTATTTTTTAAAATAATTTTTTTCAAATAAAATAAAGAAGAAGAAGAAAATTTTAAACTTTTATAATTTTAACACTATACTAATAAATTCAATTGTGAAAAATTTTAAATATTAAACTTGGAAAAAGTGTATTTTAATTTAAGCCAAACTCCAAAGATAGCTTAACTGGTAAAAGACCTGAGGACTATATCCTTCAACTCATCAGTTCGAGTCTCAACAAAGTCACTGAAGGCATTATAAATTAATCGTATCTTCAAAGTCTTGTAAAATTATTGTAGTACATCGCTTTGAAACAGCGAACTCGATGGATACAATTAGTCAAATTTGCAAAGTGATACCCGGAAAAAAAAATTTAAGCCATAAAGGGCAGTGAAAAGGGCAAATTAGGAAAAATTGATGCTGATATTTTTGGTGTGAATGACCTTCACCGCAAAAATTTGTAGTTTCAAATGGTAACACATGTTACGTCCATAAATATTTGTGCATGCACGTGTATGTTTCTGCACCTCACTAGTATCAGCTGCATGGGGACTTCATTTGATAAATTTATTTTTATTTAAATAAAAATACTAAATAGTATATTAATATAAATTATTTTACTAAAATAATAGTTATTTTAATTAAAATTAAATTCAATAACTAAAGCAAAAGGTCTTAGTTGATTAGTAGGCTAGCTTAATAGCTAAAGGAAAAGGCTACGTAACAGATTAATTCTTTTTAAAAATCAATTACTCCTATTTTCTTTTTCACCCCTAATATAATGACTTTTTTGTTTTGCAAAATAATAATAATAATTGTTATTATTATTAAAAGTCAAATTGATAAGATGATCTGTTATTTCAAATTTACCGAGTTTAGTGCTGCTTCCTTCGTGCACCATTTATGAATAAGCAATAATTAGGAACAGATCTTGCATTTGACCAATGGATTTATGTAAATTAAATTATTTTTATTAAAATCTTAATTATAAATTTATTATAATAATATATCTCATAGAGACTTAATTTTAGATTATGTTAGGCTATGGAGTCTGATGTAATATTTAATATATTGTTAAATATTTAATGAAGGTTGTACTGTTCATTCTCTATGTAAAAATTATTTTGTATTAGGGTGGCTGCTTCTAGGCAAACCTCCTGGCTGTCTCTGCACCCCTACCTCCTTTATCACTGAGCGGTCATTTAGGG
>JAABOM020061639.1:0-10857 GCA_011800125.2 Solanum clarkiae
TTACCACCTATCAATAAGCAATATACTTTACTTTATCTTTCAATTACCTTTGAGATGATTCTTTTGGTGGTCATAATGTTGGAGCTGTAGGACTGTCGATATAGCATATCACACATAAATAATCACAAAATACAACACCATAATGAAAGGAGTAAGTTACACAAATAATGAAGTGCATAGGAGGTAGAACAACACATGAACTTTATTTGGTAGAACAAACTCGTGTATCTTGGTATCCAAGTATTTATGTAGATTTGAAGGTGACTATGTATAGAGGTATATGAACATGTGAGAGAGTTGAGACACGGTTAATAGTTATGTTGGGTTCGGTAAGTGCCTTTATGTGCCGGGGGGTCTATGTTTCATGTCAAGTAATACGAAATCAAGTAGCCTTACATACCTCGCTGTACGACCACGCTATTACCTCAAGATAACCTTCCCTTACTCCAAATATTTTTTTACAACATATTAGGTAATAAAACTAGCATTATCAGCCAATATATACATCTCGGCAGTCCAATCTCATAAAAAAACAACATACGGGCAGCAAGCGGGTATTTATAAACCCGAGTGCATTCTTTCAACCTTTCCGCCCCTAATCATATTTTCTAATACACATTCTCATATACATATCATATGCAGCCTATTCTAGTGCCGTAACAGACTTACAATAGCCCATAAAGCACAACACATAATAATTCTATGCAATATACAAATAGGTGGCATAACGTTACGTCCCTTTGCCCCATTTTGACGTCGATAATCCCAAAAATTTTCCAACTTTAACCAAACTATCCTCAACACATCTATACATAAAAACATCCTTAAAACAGTCTTAGAATAGTACCAAATTAATCATGAAGGACGTAAGGCAATACCCTTCCATCCATTAGCCAACAAGTTCGTACTAAGAACACAATTGCGATATCCTATAAGGACTCACTTTTGTGAACTGTAAAAGTGGTGCAGTAGCCTTTATACATCATTAAAAAACCAATACTCATTAAGAATAGTATCCCCATTCATAATTAATCCAACCAAAAAGATAAAAGCTTCCAAATAAATAAGAAAAATGTACAATAATTTTTGGAACACATGTTGTCCAAAAGTTTCAGCATATATCTAACCAACATAATTTCTTGTTTTCCATAAGAAAACCACACTAAACACATAAGTAAACTTACTTACCACTTCCTTCAAGGTGTAGGTCTTCTACAAGCACCCTAAAAGCCTCCTTGTGGTTGCTTTATAAAGTCAAGAAAGAATAACAAAGAACCTTTGTGAAAGCTGAAATTTCCAAGTTTAAGAACGAGTTAAAGTGCTGCTTGGAACCCCTTTTTAAAGGAGCCTTTGGATGAATTTCTTGTGTGGTTTAAGCCTCATATTATCAAGGTGGTGATGCAGCATCTTGGCCCTCACACTTGGGCCTAAATAGGTCTCAAAGTTGATGGGCCTTAGCTGCCCATTTTCCAAATTCCTCTTCACTTAGTTTGGGCCCAATTAGCCAAGTGGGTTGTGGTGCACCATTTTATTATTCATCTTGGGCTTAAGATAAAGTCTATTATGATGCTAAAACACGGGCTAAAGTTACACACTTAACATGGACTTTATTCACTATCGGACTTGGACAAATTAGACGTTGGGCTTCATCTCTATTTAGCTAGCAAATTTAAGCTAAGCAAGTAGGTGACTCACCTGCTAACTTCTTAAGTCCTACAAGCACCTCAATTCTGTAACTTTTTTAGGGTCGTGATCTCCTCAATTTGACAAAAATCACGTATACACTTGACCCTCTTAAGCGATAGATGCATATATCGCCTTATAACATGAGATTCAAGCACTTTTAAAAATGGGCGCTAATTTGACCAAACCATATCATGTTTTATTTGCATTGTACTAGAATTGTAAGATGTAGAGTGTTACAGATGTTGATAAAGTTGAATTAGCTGCCTACCAGCTTAAGGGTGTGGCCAGGCTATGGTTTGATTAATGGAAGAAGGACAGAGGAGAGAAAGCCCACTGCTAACTTGGATAGTGTTCGAGGAAGCCTTCTCGAGGCATTTCTTTCCAAGAGAATGGATGGAGGCCAAGCTATGAGATTTCTTAAATCTGAAATAGGGCTCTATGACTGTGTAAGAGTATAGGCTTAAGTTCACCAAGTTATCTCTCTATGATCCGAATATGGTTGCTGACATGAGGGGGAGAATGAGGATGTATATTGATGGGCTGAACAATGGTTTAATGGAAGATAGAAGGGGAGCTATCTTCTAATCGATATAGACATCGGGAGGTTGATGACTTGTTTGCAACAAGCTGATGAGGAGAGACAACATGATAGGGAAGAATTCAGAAATAAGAGAGCCAAGATATCCAGCCATGAGGATAGAAATAGAGGGAATGGTAAATGATTACAATCAGGGTGAGCACCATCATCTGCTAGTGCACCTATGCCCAGAAATAGGAATGATCGGAGCTCTCAGAATTTTGGATCCCAGGGGTCTCATTCATAGGCTAGTGTGGCTCAAAGTTCATAGGGCAAGCTACCATGTGGTAAGTGTGGCAGATTACACTTGAGTAGATACCATGAGGGAAGTGACACATGTTCAAGTGTAGCCAAGTAGGTCACTTCCAAAGAGAGTGACCAAATTAGTTGATCAGACTCAATCTTTTACACCAGCCTTGCCAGCTAAAAGAACCTAAAAAGGTACTATGTCAGGCACAAGGGGAGCTACAAACTGGTTATATGCCATGGGTAGTCTCTAAGATCAAGGGAACTCCCAAGATGTTATGAAGGGTATGATTAGAGTTTGTACTCTTGATTGTTATGTTTTGATAAATACTGGTGCCACATTATCATTTGTAACTCTTTTTGTGGCAATTAGATTTGATAGAACCCTTGAGAGTCTTCTTGAAGCCTTTGATGTCTCTACTCTAGTGGGTGAGTCTATCTGATCTAAGAGAATCTATATAGCTTGTATAGTGTCCATCCATCATAAGGATACTCTTATTCATTTGGTTGAGTTAGAGATGGTTGATGTTTATTTGATCCTTGGCATGGACAGGCTCCACGCCTATTATGCCAACATTGATTGTAGATCACAAATAGTTAAGTTCCAATTACCAAAAGAACCTATTCTAGAGTGGAAGGGTGATTCTACTACACCTAAGGGAAAGTTTCTCTCTTACCTTAGGGGCAGAAAATTGATTTTCAAAGGTTTATCTATCACCTTGTATGAGTTAATTCTTGTGATGTTGAGTCTCCTACTCTAGAGTCAGTCTTAATTGTGAATGAGTTTCTTGAAATGCTTCCTGAGGATTTACTTGGAGTCCTTCCTGATATGGAGATTGACTTTGGGATTGATATTCTTCCTGATACCCAACCTATATCAGTTCCACCTTATAGGATGACCCCCACTGAGTTGAAAGAGTTAAAAGAGCAGTGAGAGATTTGTTAGAGAAGGGCTTTATCAGGCCGAGTATTTCTCTTTGGGGTGCTCCTGTCCTATTCGTGTGAAAGAAAGATAGGTCTCTCAGAATATGCATCAATTATAGGAAACTGAACAAGGTCACGATAAAGAATAAATATCCTCTCCCCAGGATAGATGATCTGTTTGACCAACTTCAGGGTGCCTCTTGTTTCCAAAAGATAGACCTCAAATCTGGCTACCATCAGTTGAAAGTGAGGAAATGTGATATTCCAAAGACAACCTTTAAAACTAGATATGGACATTTTGAGTTCTTGTTCATATCCTTTGGGTTAATGAATGCACCTATAGCCTTCATGGACTTGATGAATAGGGTGTTCAGACAATATCATAATATGTTTGTGATCGTGTTCATCGATGACATATTGGTGTATTCGAGAGATGAGGAGGATCATGCCAATCACGTCAGAGTTGTCCTCAAGACTCTTAAGGACCATGAGTTGTACGCCAAGTTTTTGAAGTGTGAGTTCTGGCTTAAGTCAGTGGCTTTCTTAGGCCATGTTGTTTCATGTGATGGTATTCGAGTAGATTCCCAAAAGATTGAAGCAGTTAAAAACTGGCCCAGACTGACCTCTCCGAGTGACATAAGAAGTTTCTTAGGGTTGGCTGGCTATTACCGCAGATGTGTTGACAAATATTCTTCCCTATCTGCATAATTGACCAAATTAACTCAAAAGAAGGTCAAATTTCAGCGGTCTGATGAATGTAAGAAGAGTTTCCAAGAGTTGAAGACTAGATTGATTACTGCACCAGTTCTAACCTTGCCTGATAAGACAGAGGACATTTTGATATATTGTGATGTATTAAGAGTTGGATTGGGTTGTGTGCTGATGCATAGAGGGAAAGTGGCAGCCTATACTTCTTGACAACTTAAGGTTCATGAGAGGAACTATCTGACCCATGATCTTGAGTTAGCAGCGGTGGTTTTTGCACTTAAAATCTGGCACTACTACTTATATGGAGCTCATGTGGATGTGTTCACTAACCACAAGAGCCTGCAATATGTCTTCAGTCAGAAAGAGTTCAACCTGCGGCAGAGGAGATGGTTGGAGTAGCTCAAGGATTATGATATGAGCATCCTCTACCACCCAAGTAAAGCTAACATTGTTGCTAATGCTCTTAGCAGGTTGTCAATGGGAAGTATGACCTATATTGAGGAAGGAAAGAAGGCGTTACCTAAGAAAGTGCATTGATTGGCTCAATTAGGAGTTTATCTTGAAGAGAATGATAAAGGAGGAGTCAATTTTCAGAATGGGTCTGCTTCATCTTTAGTGGCAGAGGTAAAAGAAAAGCAGGATCAAGATCCTATCATACTTCAATTGAAAGAGGTTTTTCATAAATAGAAAGTGATGGTCTTCTCCAAAAGGGGAGATGGAGTGTTGAGATACTAGAGTAGATTGTGCGTTCCAGATGTTGATGGTGTTCGAGATAGAATCATGGGTAAAGCCCGTTGCTCTAGATATTTCATTCATCCTAACTCCACCAAGATGTATCATAACCTTAGGGAAGTCTACTGGTGGAGTGGAATAAAGAGGGATATTGCTGAGTTTTTTCTAAGTGCCGGAATTGCCAACAAGTTAAAGTTGAGCACCAAAGTCCATGTGGATTAGCATAGAACTTTTAGATTCCTGAATGAAAGTGGGAGATGATCAACATGAACTTCATTATCAGTTTATTGAGGTCTCGAAAGCAACATGATTCGATATGGGTGATTGTGGATAGGATGACCAAATCGGCTCGCTTCTTAGCAATTAAGACAACAAACACTATAGAGGGGTATGCCAAGTTGTACATCCATGAGATTATGAGGTTGTATAGAGTTCCCTTGTCCATTATCTTGGACAGAAGAGCTCAATTCGGCTCCCAAATTTGGAGATCCTTATAGAAGGGATTGGGTACAAAAGTGAATCTGAATAAGATTTTTCATCCTCAGATGGATGGCCAAGCAAAACGTGCAATTTAGATATTAGAGGACATATTAAGAGCATGTGTCCTTGACTTCAACAGAAATTGGGATGACCATTTATCATTGACTGAATTTGCATATAACAATAGTTATCATGCGAGTATCAAATGGATCCCTATGATGCTCTATATGGGAGAAGATGTAGATCACCGATTGGGTGGTTTTGCGATTGAAGAAGCCAAGTTGATTGGACCTTATCTTGTCCATCAATTGATGGATAAGGTAAAGGTCATTAGATAGAGGTTGAAGACTACACAAAGTCACTAGAATTGTACACAGATGTGAGAAGGAGATACTTAGAGTTCATGGTGAATGATTGTGTGTACTTGAAAGTGTCACCTATGAAGGGTGTCATGAGATTTGGAAAGAAAGAAAAATTGATTCCTCGCTACGTTAGCCCCTATCAGATTAAGAAAAAGATTGATAAGGTTGTTTATGAGTTAGAGTTGCCTTACAAGTTAGATGCAATTCATCCAGTGTTCCATGTCTCGATGTTGAAGAAATACTTAGGAGATCCTTCATTGATGATCCCTATTGAGAGTCTTGGAGTGAAGGGTAGCTTGTCCTATGAAGATATTCCAGTCTAAATCCTTGATCGCCAGGTTCGCATGTTGAGGACTAAAGAGATTGCCTTAGTCAAAGTCCTATGGAGAAATCAATTCATTGAGGAAGCCACATGGGAAGCTGAAGAAGAGATGAGAGCTAAATATCCGCATCTATTTGTGGAGGATGATAAGAATGTTAAAGGTAATGTTCTTACCTTTGACTTAAATTCATGTATCTATTCCTGAGTCGGAGTAGAGATTGTTGAGATTAAGGAGGAGTCGAGAGTTTGATTGATTGAGTCAGTATTGAGAGGAGTCTCAATTGTATTCGTGCCTTGATGTCCACCTTTACTCATCATTCAAGGATGAATGATTCCAAGTGGGAGATGATGTAACACCCGGTATAATTACCAAAATACTCCTAGAAGAGAGATGTGTACATAATGCATCTTCCCAAACTCAGGTGGAAAATCCGAGGGCAGGAATGAAATCAACTTGAAAAATTGAGTAAACAAATGTCCTGGGTTGATTTTTAGAGCATTCAGATCAAAACATAATTTTTCGTTGCGAAAATGATTTCTAGAATGAGTGCGCGATAGGTGTGCGACACACACCTGCCGTGGAGTTACACTTAGATTTGGTCCAAATATTTTCTACGGGATTGGAAAACTCAATCGGAGAATTATTGATGAAAAACCCCGAAAATGGGCACAGTTTGCATCACGGACCCCTTGTTCCTGAGGCGAACTATTTTTTCAATTTCGTGAGAGGCATTTCAAACCTTTTCTAATTCCTCCTAAACTTAAAACACAATCTAAATGGGTCATTTTGAGCGTAGACTGATTTTAATCCCCATCTCTAAGCCTTTCTAAGTTCTTAACAAAGACTAGGGCTAAAGAGAAGAAAAGAGGAGCGTGAATTTGAGAAGTTTGAGGAGAGTTCTTCGAGGTTGATTTGTCAAAAGATTCATACCAGGTGTGTAAGGATAAACTAAAATATGGGAATGTTCTTCCAGGTGGCCCCATTGATGGTAATAGAGGAGATGAGAGTTCAATGAGTCTACATACTTGTTTCTTGAGTACTTTCTTGAAATTTATGTATATTACATATATTTTCATATGTTGATGATCATCATAAACTTGATTTCCTAAATTAAATACTTTTCATGAGTCATTGTATAACCCTATATGTTATTTTGTGAAAGCATGCATGACTATGACGTTGAGTTAATAAAACTAAGGATGGAGTCCAGTGCCTTGACTAAAGTATGTTAATTATAATTGTGATGTGAGTATGATGTTGAGTTAATATAGCTTGATGATCCCATGAGTATTCATATTGAATTCTAGAGTTTTGTCAAATTGAACTCCTCCTAATTATTGATCTGAGTCCTTGAGATATTAAATGAAAATTGAGTTGATGAGTTGATTGACATGTTAGGCTGAAAGGCCCTATTGAGTTGAGTTAATGAGGTGATGAAAGTCTCTATAAGACTAATTGAGATGATGAGTGCCTCTATAAGGCTATTTGAGATGATTTATTTGAGATGAGGAATTTTATTAGCATCGAGTCTTGGAGAGAGTATCAAGCACCTAAATGAGTAAGAGTAAATCCAACTCACATTCATTAACTATGTTGTCAAGTGTAGGTGAGGATTAGAACCATTACATTGAGGTTCCCTCTTGAGTTAAAGTCCCTGAAAAATATAGAGGACTGGTTGAGGCTAGATCCCTAGTGGATTCGATTCGTTCTTTGCATGGAAAGTACGAAATGGTTGTGGCAACATCAGCGACATTATTGTATAATCACTAGCTCAAAAGTGACTGTTATCGAATAAAAGAAACTCCCAGATAGGTCCCATAATGATAGTACTCTGAGTCGAGTCGAGTTGAGTTGAGTTCAATTGAGCTGACTTGAGTTGATTGATGAGGTTTGATTGGTTGATGGGTCACTTGTCTACTCTTCATTCTTTCTTTAGATAGACATTTGACATTCTAATTGAGTATCTTCTCAGTTGATGTTATTTCTATATTATTCTACCTATATCTGTTTCATTCAGCCATTTTATATACGGATACATTACACGTACTGACATCTTCTTTAGACTGCATCAGGTACTAGAGATCGCCAATAGGCACACCATTGAGGATCCTTGCATTCAGCTGAATTGGTGGGCCTCCCCTACTTTGGAGGATCCTGTTTTATTTTCATCTAAATTATTAGAGTTAGACTGAGTTAGACTTGAGTTAGCTTTGCTTTTGAGTTAAGGTAGTTATGGATCTGTCGTTGGCACCATTTGATAGTGATAGAGGCTTCATAGACTAGAGTTAAGTTAATGATGTTGAGCCTTGTTAGGCTAGTTTCCTTCCTACTAGCCTAATCATTTAATATGATACTTGAGACTAGATTGCCCAATATTATCTTTAGTCATCTGCCGATTTATTAGTTGGTTGAATGAATGAATCTTATGAGGCCAAGTGATTCGCTTGGGGACTAGCAATAGTCTCTAAGTGCGAGTCATGTCTAAGGTACCCTCTCGGAGCATGACAGTAGTCAGGCTTAGTGATTCACTTGGGACCAGAAATGATTTTCGAGTGTTGGCTACATCTAGGATGTTGGCTCGGGACATGACAAGCACACATAATTATTGATATTAAAACATATACATATTTAATCATTTTTGTTTCTTTCTATAACATTTCCATCAATCTCGGATGGAGCCAAAGATTGACTATTTTTTGGCCTTGGAGTATGATGAAATAAAGCAAAATGGCTCTTTAAACTATTTGCGCTTTTTTCATTTGTGAAGTAGCAGTTAGTCAATGCAACTTTCGACGCTCCTCATGGGTCATCTAGAAACAGCCGCTTTATGTTTTTAAACATAGGGGTTAGGCTGCGTACATCCGACTCCCCCCCTCACCCCGCAATGAGCGGGAGCCTTTTGAGGCACCGGGGTATGTTGTTGTTGTTGTTGTTTCTTTCTATATAAAATACTTATTTTAATTTCTTCCAACACTTGAAACTTTTTTCTTTTTTTTTCCTTCATTAATAACTTTTAATTATTTTAAAAAATTATGAGTACATTATAGGTAAATAATTTAAAAGTGTCCTTCAATTTTAACATTTTAATTTTTTATGCTTTATTTCATTTTTTTACTTATTATGATATTCGCCTCAACTTTACTTTTTTTAAATACAAAGCATTTTTAATTGAATTAGAAATCAAATCAAAGGAAAAGATAAAGAAAACAAAAGGAATAAATAAAAGAGAAAAGACAATGAATGAAGGTTAAAAAAGATTAAAAAAAGTTAAATGCAAGAACAGAACTTAAAAAAAATTATGTATTAACTTAATTTAAATAAAATAATAGAGAAACTAAGAAGATTCAAAACGAATAAAAAAATTTTAAAAAAATAATTTTAAAAATATACATATATTAACGTGGCTGATATGTGTGTACAAAAACAACCAACTTGCTTGGCTTAAGGTGTCACATCAGTACAAAAGTTGTACGGACATAAATAAAAAAATGAGGCCAATGGTGTAATGGGACCATAGTTAAAATAAAGTGTGTCACTTAAATTGATCATAGTTCAGGAAGATACTTATGTATTGTCCTAAAATACTTATAAGTGGTATACTCCTTATGTGTATATGTCATGGCACTCCAAATAACAACTGCAAATTCTTTCTTTACTTGCATTAGCTGCCTTTCGTTGATCCATAATAAGAAAAAAATTTATGATGGTAGAGGCACACTATATCATAGTTGTGTAGGATATTTTTAATTAATATTAATAAAAGTTCATATTTATGGATCCTCTTGGCTTTCTGACAATAGAAACTAGTTCAGAAATGGAAAGGATGGTCAGAAAAGAAGAGGAGAAGAGAAAGATACTACTGACATGGTCAGACATGAAAGATAGAGTTTTGACTCTTCAGATAAGAAATTTTCCATCATAGACAACACCTGAACAATATATAAGTTTAGTGTTCGTCAGATCAATACAGCAAAAGAAGAGAAGGGCAAAAGAAGGGAAGGAGTAACAACTCACCTTTGAAAGCTGAACATTATAGACAACACGATTTGAACATTTAGGAAGTTGGTTACCCAGTATCGTAGGAAGAGGAATCATTTGGTTGGAGTCCACGAGAACATGTGAAACGACAGATAGAAGATAGAGTAGGATTGATCAAAATTAGAAAACTGATGGGGTTTCTTTTTTATTTTTTTCAAGATCGGTGTAACAACACATCTTTGAACTTCTTGTAATGGACCGGTCAGTTATTGGGCCACTTTTGAGCCCACATTTTTTATATGAAATAAAGCGAGGGTATTGACCCAAAATTTATCTTTTTAAAGAAACATATTTATGAATCTCACTCTAGGGTAACACGTTTTTTTCACTTCTCATTCTTCCATCTCATTTTCGTCAATTTATCCCTCCCTCTAACATAGAATACTTTTTATTTTTTAAAAAAATTATTTATACATATTTTATTACACAAATTAAAATAACATAACAACAAGATTAAGGTACAGTGGAAGTAGTAGTGTCATGTAGTTAATGTTCCACTTTTTTTTCTTATCTAAATCACTTCTCAATTTTCCTCTTATGTATTTTATTTCCATTTTTGTTTCATAGTTCTTAATATTTATCAAAAATCAAATAGAGGTAAATAGTTAATACTAATTTAAATTTTATTTTTCTCTTTTTTCCTGCATGTTGTTTCTTATTTATGTCCTTTTGGTTAATTTTTTGAACTTCACAATTTAAAGAATGTTAATGATATGTAGAATATCATTATAAAAAATAAATTCCCTTGAAGGTAAATACGTGTATATATATATATATATAT
>JAABOM020061640.1:0-10855 GCA_011800125.2 Solanum clarkiae
GATTATGTTTCAATTAATCCCTTTGCTCATATACTAATTTGTTTCTTCTCATTCATTGCATGAAATCCTTGTTCATGGGTCGATGGACCCTTCCATCCGCATTTCGATGGGCCTTGGAGGCCCAAGTCTTTTCTTTTCGAGTCAACACAGGAGTAGCAGCTGAGGAAAATTTCAATGGGCTTGGCAGGCCCAAACACATAGAGATAGGACAGGGATTCAGAGAATTGAACCTGTCAAACCCAATATTATTTATTTTTGGGTTTATTGTATATTTGTTCGCTTGTGATATTTGTCTAACTCTAACACTTTTATTTGATTCTAACCCAATTAAATTCTCTGGCACTGAAATCATTTATGTTATGTTCGTTTAATTTCGTTCTTTTTTTTAAATGTTTGGCAAAAAAAAAATAATTATTTTTTTTAATAAATAAATCAAAGGTTCTAAAAGGAAAGGTAAGAGTTTACATATCTTTCTTTTGTTTCAGAAATTCACAAGAATTAAAGGAAAAGATAGATTTTTTTTTAAAAAAATAAACAAGTTAGTAAAAATGATAAGAAAAACAAGGGATAATATTTAGTTTAATTTTTTAAAAATGCAGTTAAATTTTAGTCATATCCAGTCAAGTCCTTTAAAATTAATTAATTTTAAATATCAGTTTTTCAAGTCAAAGTTAGTCAAATTTCAAAATCATCGGATAACCAAATTTAGCGGCCATTTCGAGTGCGTAGAACCTTCTCGAAATGGAAATATGAACCCGAACCCTTTCTTTGGATTTAAAAGGATTTTTCTGTTAGATCTTTTTAAATATTGGTTTCTTAAGTATCCTTAAAATTAGGTGGCGACTCTATCTTTCTTTCGAATTTTAAGAATTGGTTTCACTTAAATAAATTGAGCTGAAATCGATTTTTGATTTTTAAATTTTTCTTTTCTTTAAATAAAGCCATTATTTTTTCGGCATAACAGAAATGGCGACTCTGCTGGGGAATTTAATTAGGTTCTAACCATTAGATAGATTGTTTGACTAACTATTTAATTTGATATATATTGTCTTATTTGCTTATTTGCTTAAATTTAATATTAAACTGTCATTTTGCATTTCATGGCATTTTTCTATTTTTATCTTGTGTATTTGAAAAAATGGTATGCGATCCCGCAGCCGGATTTCCAAATATGTATCCTTTCGGAATAAGTGACAATTAACGACATTTGTGCAATGGTTGTCATGAATTTCTAGCTCAAGTTGTCCGCCTGGGTACCCGCTCCAGTCAAAACCCACTCTTAGACACCTAGGATAGAGCGAAGCCAAAATGCCTACGATCTAAGCATTGGCCTAGGATGACCCAACGTGTAAGGCGTGTTGGGCCCATTAGGAAGACCACCTTGAGTCCAAAGTGGCCCCCGGCCTAAAGGACAATCATACTTATGTATTAAATTAAAGGATGTGTAGCAACTTAAAATAACTCGTTATTACTGGGGTGGGTAAAACTTAACTGATTTGTTTTTTTTGCAGGATGAATCAAGTAAACGAACCCTCAAGAATTGAAATGGTGACTCAACCTCATCCTCTTCTCAAAGTGTGGTGGTTAGTGATGAATGAATACGACAAGAGGGAAGTTCAAAAACATATAGGCCATCTCCCGTCTCTAATGGAAATGGAAGCTTGGCCGGGTTTGATTCAGGCAATGATTAAGTTTTGGGACAAAGATTGTACCTTTATCCTTGGAGGCTCAAGTAGAGGCCCGTTTACTTATATTTTCTCATATGAATCTTTTGTCTCCGGCTATTGGGGATCCCATTTCCATACCCACGCAAGATATGCTTATTGGACTCTATGTATTAACGAGCGGAAATCATCGAGGTATTTGTGTAAATAGATATAATCCATGTAATCGCAGTGGTATTTCGTTTTGGAAATATTGGATTAACTCCTACTCTTGAAGAAGTGTTAGCAAGTTATAAGAGTATAGGCATGTGCAATAAATGAAAGTCCAAACCAGATAACAACATTCTAATACCTGAAATATGGGGTCCTAAAGAAATCAAAGAAGCATTCGCTCTAGTTAACATTGAATGGATAAAAGGCTCAAGCATCTCGCTCCGAAAGTTATATTATCGGTTCGGACGCGTTAATAGCTATGAAAGGTTTAAGAAAGAATTTACTTCCGAACAAGCTTGGGAAGAGAAACGACCTTTTGTTTTTGTAGTATGCTTATTGGGGACCATGGTTTTTCCCCAGAGTTGGAAACATGACATCCATTTGAACGTGGTAATGGTCACTCATGCCATCTTCAACGGAATCGAGGGCGGAACATCAACCAAATACTTTACCTTAGCACCTATGATCCTCGCCGATATTTATCGAGCTTTGGATAAATGTCAGCAGGGTAATAGATTCTTTAAAGGTTGCAATCTGATACTTCAATGGTGGATGATGAAACATCTCCTCAAAGTCCATAATCCCACCGACCTAGATCCAAAGATTAGAAGTAATCAATTCGCCTCCCATAGTTGGTGGTTATATGTCAATCATTTCAAGGTAGGGGAAGGACAACAATTTTAGATGGCGATACTAAAAGGGTTGTGGGAAGAAGATATACAGTGGTCTATTGAGGATGTTGCGGTAGATAGCGTCATAATCCGAAGTAAAAATCTTTCTTTCTTGGTATTGGCCGCGCTTAGGGGCACTCGACCATATGCTCCTGGTCGAGTTCTCAGACAGTTAGGTTATAAGCAAGATATTCATGAGAAAGAGGATATGAGGAAATTTGCAACAGACCATAAGGACGGTCAGGTAGCCTTCGCGAAAATGATAACCCGGGGATGGAAACTTCGGAAGGAAACAGGAAATAAGGTGCCGAACAGGTTTAATGCTGAATGCAGTAGTAGATATAATGATTGGTTTAAGGAGAACTTTGTTGGAACAATCAACTCCGGCTCGGGCATCCACCTTCATGGTAAGAATATCGAATCTAAAAATCAAGAGACACACCAGGAAAATCACTTGGGGGATGCTAGAGTTATGAAACAACTTAGGCAGGAGCTCGATAGGGCAAGACAATGTATAATTGAGTTGGACGATCGTATGGAAAAACAGATTCAGGCTATAGAAGGGACTAGTTGCAAAGCAGAGAAGACTCAGCTGGCTAAGGACTATTTGTGGGAAGATAGGTACTTCATATGGCACGAAGTCGAGATAGGAAAAAAGGCAAAATTCACCGAGGAAACTGAGGCAGCTTAGGGTCTTTTATTGTCCCCTGCGTGGGATTGATTTTCCTTTGTACTTTCAGCTTGTTTGCATTTTGATTTTGTATTTTTGTCAGCTGTCCCCTGCGTGGGATTGATTTAGTATTTTTGTCTTTAAAATGTTAGGATTTGTATTTTGTTTTGATGAATTTTAGGGATAATGAGTTGACTTTAAATTGATACGCATCCTTCAATTCGATAGGCCTACCCCTGGCATAAAAGGGGTCACCTGCATTTAGGACGCGCGATAACTGCTTAATGATGTCTGCTATAACTGTTGGTGTGATTATGTGAGCTAGTTCATTTTTGAAATTGTGTGTTTATTGATATACATGAGTTACCTCTTAATTTGAAGAAACTAACGTGTTTGTTTTTGGGTAATCTTCCTTACAGGTAATTCAAAACCGATCTGTGTTGATAAACTGGCTGATCATCCTTACTTCACTAGATCCAGAGCCCGTAAAGATCCCTTCCCTGATCAAAGTCAATCAAAAGGCAAAATGGCAAACCATAGTGATGACACAAGCCTAACAGAGATCACCGTTACAGACCCACCAGCTGATCACAAGCTGGTTCAACAATTAATGCAACAAATTGCAGACATGAGAGTGGAAATGAAAGCAAAAGTAAAAAAGGCTCAGGATTTGGCAAACTTGGCTATCGCCTCTAATATCCCCGCTCTAGATGACGGGAGGCCGTCACTGCATTTCCCCTCTCCTCATCAGCCTACCCCCATCTCTCTTGTACAAACTTCTCCCGTCATCAATGACTCAGGACCTTCCAACCCTTATCCCACAGCACCACTCTTTTCCAATAACCCAAATACTACCCAAAATTTCCCCTCTTCTCATCATCCTACCCCCATCTCTCTTGTACAAACTTCTCCCGTCATCAATGACTCAGGACCTTCCAACCCTTATCTCACAGCACCACTCTTTTCTAATAACCCAAATACTACCCAAATTGGCATATCCTCCCAAATAGCCCATACCACTCACCACCAGACAAATCACCCTAAAAATCAACCCTCGAACCAATGTAACCCACTCAAAATACAAAGTCTACCTCCTAAAATTCCTTTCCATATTCCAATTCCCTCAAATCCACAAAATCCTCACGCCATTTATTCCAACATTGACCATTATGAGGAAAAAGAAAAAGAAGAGAAGGCCAAACAAGAGATGTCCGAGTTGGATATTGAAGAAAAGATCGCTAGATCCATGAAAATATTTCATTATGCATCAGATGTCGTGGGCCTTGACTATGAAAACCTATGCATTCACCCGGATCTGAACCTGCCGGAAGGATTCAAAGTGCCAAAGTTTGATACTTTCAGCGGGAGCGGGAATCCTTTAGCTCATTTGAGGGCATACTGTGACCAGTTAGTGGGAGTTAGGAAGAACGAAGTGTTGTTGATATGACTCTTTAGCAGGAGTTTAAGTGGGAAGGCTCTATTATGGTTCACTTCCCAAGATGTAAATCAATGGGCCAGCTGGAGCGCCATGGCCAAAGACTTCATTGAGAATTTTGCTTACAATGTTGAGATAGTGCCAGATCGTTATTCATTGGAAAGGATCAAGCAAAAATCAACAGAAAGATACCGGGAATACACGTACAAGAGGGATACTGCTGCCGAAGTACAACCTCCCATGTCTAAAAAAGAGATTATAGAAGCATTTGTGCGTTCACAAAAACCAGAATTTTATGACAGATTGATTTTGCTCGTGGGGGCGAAGTTTGTAGACATGGTAAAGGTCGGGGAGCATATTGAGGATTGGTTGAAAACAGGCAGGATTAGCCGCTGGAACATTGAGAAAAAGGAAAGAGGATGTGTCAACTGTCTCCAACATACAGGACAGGAGGAGAGCCCCTAGCAGCCGCCCTGAAAGGTCCACCCCTCAAACCCATCAACAACCAACCCCCGCCTTTTGAGCCCAGCCAGAATATTATCCCTCACCACCAAACTACCAATCGCCTCCACCAAATTGCTCCCATATACAACCAAATTATTCAAATCCTCCTACCAGCTACCCAAGTCCAAATTTTTAGACCCCGCAGGCGAACCATCGAACACAGCCACATCCAGGAGTCTAAATCTCTACACCCCCTCGTCGCAATCACCTCGATTACCATCAGGTACCTCTACCTCCACAAAATAACTACAACTCCTATAATCCAAACAACCATAGGGTGTTTACTCCTTTTGTCGAGAGTCGAATGAAACTGTTTGAAAGGTTGTTGGCTGCAGGTTTGATCCAACCTATTCCGCCAAAAGCCGCAGATACTAACTCTCGTTTCTACAGAAGGGATCAGATTTGTGCATAGCACTCCAATAGCGCTGGACACGACACTGAATCTTCTATAAATCTGAAACACAAAATTCAAGATCTGATTGATCAGGACATAGTTGTTCTTTGCACTGTTAATCCCAATGTCAATAAAAACCCTTTGCCTGATCATGAAAGGAATATCGCCAGTATGATTGAAATGGAGAAGGATGGGTGTGAGTCCAAGAGCATAATACCGGAGTGCACCACGGGCTTAGAGAAGAGTGTAGCATCCTTGAGCATCACGGAGAAGCCAAAAGTGGAGATTCTGACACCTTATGAGTTGATTGCTACAATGCCTAAAGAACACCCTAGAAAGAAGTTGGAGATCCAGGTTTATGGTACAGTTAGAGAAACTCGAGAAGCAAGTAAGAAAGTTCCACGATATATAAGTGAAGCAGAAGTAGAATTTTGGAGAAGGATGCAGTCACAAGACTATCCTGTCATGAAATACTTAGAAAAGGTACCTGGTTAGATTTCTGTGTGGACTTTGTTGATGAACTCACAATGTCATAGACAGGCACTTATGGGGGCACTTGACAATGTCTATGTACCAGTTGAAACGAATAGTGATAACTTGACAGCAATGATAAGCCAAGTTGCCCGAGGACATCACATTAGTTTTGGTGATGACGAATTGCCGTTCGAGGGGGTGATGCATAACAAGACACTTCATGTCACAATCAAATGCCGGGGAATGGTCTTGAATCGCATCCTAATTGATGATGGATCTGGCCTGAATATTTGCCCTCTGTCCACCCTTGAGCAGTTGAACTATGATGTGGGGAAAATTCACCAAAGTCAGGTTTGTGTGAGAGCGTTTGATGGCAGTAGAAAAAATACAATGGGGGCGGTAAATCTGACGATTTGTGTGGGACCTACGGAATTTGGTGTCGAATTCCAAGTAATGGATATAGTTGCCAGCTACAATGTGTTGCTAGGTAGACCTTGGATCCACATGGAAAGAGCGGTACCTTCCACCCTTCATCAAATAGTGAAATTCATGTGGAATGAACAGGAGGTAGTCATTCATGGTGAAGGAAGCCATTCGAATATTTACGCACCTATCGTCAATGATATCGCCAGAGGATCAGATTTTCATACCATGGAAATAGTGAATGCCACAGAAGGTGACCAGACACCATGACCTCTTATGATCGCAGTGTACAAAATGATAGCTACGATAATATTGAGGAATGGGTTTGAACCAGGCTTTGGATTAGGGATACGTTTGCAGGGAATTACTGAGCCTATTCTATTGTTGATAAAGCAGTCAAAATTTGGTTTAGGATACACTGTTTTGGAAGAAGGTGAGTTGGGAATGCAGAGGCAGGAAAGTGATCAAACTTTGGCTCGTCCAATGCCACATTTGTATCAATCCTTTTTTATTTGAGAATGCCAAAACGACGATGATCTTGGGGGAGGGATCTGGGACTTGTTCGAGGAAGTTGACGCAGTTGATGATGATGAGACTAGTCAGACGCCAATTGTTCGAGGCATGGAACCAGATAACCAAGAATCAGGCGAAGCCCCTGCCTCGCTATTGATTTCCCACTTGTCTTGGTAGACAAATAATTGTTTTACTCGTTTTTGAAACAGTTGTTAGTTCAGCGGAGGCTCGTAACGTTGCTTTCATTTATGTTTAATTTTGTAAACTCCTTAAAAGATGTATTGACCTTTGATCATAGCTAAAATTGCAATTCCATTTTAATTAAAAGCCTCCATTTATTTCAATTTGCACTCTCACTTTTATCAAATTAATTACTTTTGATCTAATTATATTTATTTATGATACAGTTCAAATAATTTTAAACCCACCAATGTCATGTCATGTCAAACGCTGAAAGAACAAAATAAGGCATGTGATAATGAGGCCAAAGAACATGATGAAAGAACCCTAATTTCTGAACATATTGTCCAAGATTTGAGAGAGTTCAAAAATCGGGATAAGCTAATTTGGACGAGACTGAGGTAGTAAATCTCGGAACTGAAGAATGTGTTAGGTAGACCAGAATCAGTGTCCATTTAGATGATGCATAGAAAGGAGAATTCACTAGTCTACTCAGGGAGTACGTAGATGTGTTTGCTTGGTCCTCTGAGGATATGCTAGGACTTAGTACTGATATTGTCTCCCACAAATTACCAATCAATCCAGAGTTCAGTCCAGTGAAACAGAAAGCTCGAAAATTTAAGCTGGATTTGAGTCTGAAAATTAAGGAGGAAGTTACAAAGAAGATACAATCCAAGGTAGTAGAGGTAGCACGGTATCCCACTTGGTTGGCCAACATTGTCCCAGTACCCAAGAAGGATGGAAAAATCCGGATCTGTGTCGATTATAGAGATCTCAATAAAGCTAGTCCCAAAGATGACTTTCCATTACCAAACATCCACATTCTTATTGACAATTGCGCTAAACTTGAGATGCAATCATTTGTGGATTATTTTGCAAGATATCATCAAATTCTAATGGATGAAGAGGATGCGGAAAAAACAGCTTTTATCACCCCATGGGGTGTATACTAATATCGAGTAATGCCATTTGGCCTCAAAAATGCGGGGGCTACTTACATGAGAGCTATGACAGCTCTTTTTCATGACATGATTCACAAAGAGATTGAGGTCTACGTGGATGATGTCATCATCAAGTCCCATGAGAGTTCTGATCACTTGGCTCATTTGAGAAAATTCTTTGATCGCCTGCGCGTGTACAACCTGAAGTTGAATTCGGCCGAATGTGCTTTCGGGGTGCCTGCGGGCAAATTGTTGGGATTTATAGTTAGCCAGAGAGGAATTGAGCTTGAACCTTCCAAAATCAAGGCCATCCAGGATTTACCTCCGCCAAGGACGAAGAAAGAAGTCATGAGTTTCTTGGGAAGATTGAATTACATCTGTCGGTTCATAGCCCAATCCACGTTGACTTGCGAGCTTATTTTCAAAATGTTGAAAAAGGATGTGTTGACAAAATGGAATGAGGAATGCCAGACCGCTTTTGATACTATCAAGAGTTATCTGTCCAACCCGCCCATACTGGTACCTCCACGAGAAGGGAGTCCACTGTTGTTATATTTATCGATTTCTGAAAAGGCGTTTGGATGTGTGTTGGGCCAGCAGGATGAAACTGGAAAGAAGGAATGGGCCATCTATTACCTGAGCAAGAAGTTCACCCCGTACGAGGCTCAGTATATGTGTTTGGAAAAGATATGTTGTGCTTTTACTTGGGTTGCTCAAAAGTTGAGGCATTACTTATCTTCTTACACTACATACCTCTTCTCAAAAGTAGATCCGTTAAAATATATCTTTCAGAAGGCGATGCCGACAGGGAAATTGGCCAAATGGAAAATGCTATTGAGTGAGTTCGACATTGTGTACGTCACTCAGAAGGCAGTCAAGGGGCAGGCTTTAGTGGATCATCTTGCGGAAAACCCTGTGGGTGATGATTATGAACCTCTCAAAACTTACTTTCCTGATGAGGAGATATCATTCGAAGGCGAAGATATCTTCAAAGCATATCCAGGTTGGCGACTGTTCTTCGATGGAGCTGTAAATCACCAAGGTAGTGGCATTGGAGCAGTCTTGATATCAGAATCCGGACAACATCATCCGATGGCCGCAAAACTGTGCTTTTGGTGCACTAACAACATGGCTGAATATGAGGCTTGCATTTTGGGGTTGAGGATGGCCATAGACATGAATGTTCAGGAACTGCTAGTCATTGGGGACTCGGATTTATTGATTCACCAGGTTCAAGGAGAATGGGCTGTGAAAAACTCGAAGATCATACCATATGTGCACCTGGTACAGAATTTATGTAGAAGGTTTAGAAAAATCGAGTTCAAGCACACACCAAGGATACAGAATGAGTTCGCTGATGCTCTTGCGACTATTTCCTCGATGATCCAACATCCAGACATGGCATATATCAATCCTTTAGAGATAGATTTGAGGGAACAACCTGCCCACTGCTTGCATATTGAGGAAGAACCAGAGGGAAAACCTTGGTATTTCGATATAAAGGAGTATCTAGAAACAGGAACTTATCCAGAAGGTGCTACCTCCGATCAGAAGAGGGCCATACGTCGGAAAGCAAACAATTTCTTTCCGAGTGGGGAAATCCTTTATAGGAGGACTCCAGATCTATGTCTCCTCCGATGTGTTGATACAGCGGAAGCCATGAAGCTGGTGGAGCAAGTACATGCCGGGATTTGCAGTACTCATATAAACGGACTCACCTTAGTGAAGAAAATCCTCCGAGCTGGTTACTTTTGGATGACCATGGAACATGATTGCTGTAAGTTCGTACAGAAGTGTCACCGGTGTCAGATACATGGTGATTTGATTCGTGTTCCTCCTCACGAACTCAAAGCTATGAGTTCTCCTTGGCCATTTGTAGCTTGGGGCATGGATGTGATCGGTCCGATAGAGCCGACTGCTTCTAATGGACATAGATTTAATCTGGTTGCCATTGATTATTTCACTAAATGGGTGGAGGCAGTCTCCTACAAGTTGATGACAAAGAAAGTAGTAGCTGATTATGTACGCAATAATTTGATATGTCGATTTGGGATACCAGACTCCATTTTCACGGATAATGGATCGAATCTCAACAGTAACTTGATGAAAGAGATATGAGGACAATTCCAGATCAATCATCGAAATTTAACAGCGTATCGTCCTCAAATGAATGGAGCTGTAGAGGCCGCCAACAAAAACATCAAGAGGATTTTGAGGAAGATGATTGACAGACACCGTGAATAGCATGAAATGCTGCCTTATGCTTTGTTGGGATATCGTACAACAGTCAGAACATCCATTGGGGCAACCCCGTACCTGTTGGTATATGGAACAGAAGCGGTAGTACCAGTTGAAGTGGAAATACCATCGTTAAGGGTCATTCAAGAAGCCGAGTTGAGCGACGCTAACTGGGTTCGTAACCGGATCGAGCATTTGGCTTTGATTGATGAAAAGAGGCTGATAGCCGTTTGCCATGGTCAGTTATACCAGCAAAGGATGATTTGTTCCTTCAACAAGAGAATAAGGCCTCGAATATTCAAAGTAGGACAGTTGGTGCTCAAACGTATCTTTCCTTGCTAGGATGAACACAAAGGAAAGTTTGCGCCTATTTGGCAAGGTCCATACGTGGTTCGCAGAGTATTATCAGGAGTTGCATTAATTTTGGCAGAAATGGACGGCCAAGAGTGGCCAAGACTAATCAACTTAGATGCGGTCAAAAGATATTATGTTTGAAGACTTAGAGTTCGTACTTACTTTCTTTTCTCTTTTGTAA
>JAABOM020061641.1:0-10854 GCA_011800125.2 Solanum clarkiae
GTTCAATCGTATATGTCTCTGTAACATTTGAAATTGAAGTTTTGGTCAAAAATGTATGAAATGTAGCTACACTCTCTGTTTGTATCCTTTTGTTTCGAAAAATTAACCGGTTGATTTGGCTTCTTCCAATGTCTTAAGTTAGTCAAAATGATTTTACTTGATAGATTAATGGTTGGTTTGTTCTAGGCATATCAGTATTATTAAGTTGCAGTCTATTTGACTTCCCAATGTGTGTAAAAATATATGTCCATGTCAAGCTTACCCGGATCTGGAACACATTTTGCTGAAGTTTGACATTGCTTTCCCTCAAAAGTCTTTCTTTGAGTCTCTTACTAACTTTAACTTTATTTCTTCGCATGAATGATCCTCCGAGCCCATTTTGGACGCCCATCCTGCATTCTCTGGGCCATGAAGGCCCAACCTTCCCTTGTCGAGTCTGGAGGAGCACTCTACAGAGTCGTGGCAGCAATCACAGGAATTGAAGGGCCAAAGGAGGCTGATGTACACTAGAATACACTGATATACAGTGTATACAACAAGATTTAAACGGGATAAAGGCCCACTTTAACTCTTTTCTTTTCTTTTTTTTATTTATATATTTATATTTGTTTGAATGATAACACTCTATTCTTGTTAGTTTTAATTTAATTAAATTCCCCAACATGTCAGAACCATTTATGTTATTTTATTTTAATTTCATTTTATTTCGAAAAAGTATTTTTTTTAAAAAAATATAATAATAAAAAATAAGAATATAAAAAAAATAAAACAATAAAAAAATGTGATTTTGCACTTTAATTCAATTTTCGAATTTAGTCAATTTTCTTTCAAGTTTTAGTCAATTGATTTTTAAAACAGTCGGGTCCAGTCAAATTTTTTCAAAATTAATCAATTTTAAAATTGGTCATCTTTTTAAAGTCAAAAATCAGAATTTTCAAAGTTAGTCAAATTTCCTAATCGCCGGATAACCACATTTAGCGGCCATTTCGAGTGCGTAAAACCTTCTCGAAGTAAAAATATGAACCCGAACCTATTCTTTGGATTTTTAAAAGATTTTTCTGTTAGGTATTTTAAAATGTTTAATGGTTTCCTAATTATCCATAAAATTAGGTGGCGACTCTGTTTTTTATTTCGAATTTTTAAAAATTGGTTTCACTTAAATTAATGGAGTTGAAATCAATTTTTGATTTTCGAATAATTTTGTTTTTCAAAAAGGGCCATTTTTCGGCATAACAGAAATCGCGATTCCGCTGGGGATTTTAATTAGGTTCTAACCATTAGATTATTTTGTTTGATTAACCATTTGATTTGTTATATTTCCTTATGTGCTTTATTTGTTTAAATTTGGTATCAAAATTGTCATTTGCATCTTCATGGTATTTCCTTTTTATTTTTTTTGTATTTGGAAAGATGATATGTGATCCCGCAGCCGGATTTCCAAATATGTAACCCTTTCAGAATAAGTGACAATTAACGACATTCGTGCAATGGTTGTCATGAACTTTCAGTTCAGGTTGTCCGCTTGGGTACCCAGTCAATTTAAAGCCCACTCTTAGATAACTAGGATAGAGCGAAGCCAAATCCCTACGATCTAAGCAGTGGCCTAGGACGACCCAACACATTAGGCATGTTGGGCCGATTAGAAAGACCACCTTGAGTCCAAAGTGGCCTCCGGCCCAAATGGACAATCATGTTTATGTGTTTATATTTGAAAGATGTATACATTATTTGACGAACCTTTGTCCCTGGAGGGTTGGGGGTCATTTTAACAGCATATTTGTTTGCAGGACAAAGACGTTCAGAGATGCCGAGAAATCCAAGAAGGCTTAGTTTAGGATTAACACCCCTACGTGGGTTTGATTATTTTTGTATCCCCTTTCCTATATTATATATCCCCATTAAAGTTATTTATAAGGTTTGTATAAACATTTTGGGACAATGGAACGTCTAATTGCATAAATATCCTTCAAATCGTTAGGCCTACCCTTGGCACAAAATGGTCACGTATCTGTTTAGGACGCGGAATATTTGTTTATGTGGAATGTTTTATAACTGTTTGTGTAATCATGTTGCTTTGTTTGAAGTCTTCTAGCCCGCTCCTTTCAAAGGTTCCTAGAATTTGTTAAGCACATAAATCAAGTCACTGCAAAGTGCGTCCAAATACTGTTCGAGTCTTAAGTTTCTCCATAAAATCGAACTTTCAAAATCAAAAGATAAATTTTCATTTCAATTCATAAAAGATTCAAGCCTTCCGAACTACGTAAGGTCTGATTTCTCCTTCGTGAGATACGTAGGCAGCCGCTTAGGCCCGACCCTCCAGCTTTTCAAAAGTGTATTTCCCCTATAGCTTTTCAAAAGCGTATTTTCTCTCTATTTTCCCAGAAGTATATTTCCTCCAACTTTTCAAAAGCGTATTTCCCCTATAGCTTTTCAAAAGCGTATTTTCTCTCCAGTTTTCCAGAAGTATATTTCCCTAGCTCTTCAAAAGCATTTTCCTCCAACTTTTCAAAAGCATATTTTTCCTATATCTCCAGGAGCCCATATTTCTCTATCTCTGCAGAAACATACTTGACTCCGTGACCCATCATTTCTAAAATCTCATGTGTGGGCTAGTTTACTCTCTAATAAAGAAACAATTGTGTGCTTATTGATATGTGTGTTACCTGCTATTACCTACTAATTTGAAGAAACTAACTTATTTGCTTTTGAGTAATTCTTTTTGCAGGTAATATAGAACTGATCTGTGTTGATAAAAGCCAGCCAATCATCCTTATTTTAGTAGACCCAGTGCCCACAAAGATTCCTCCTTGGTCGAAACCAGCAGAAAAAAATGGCAGACCATAACAACGATGTAAGTTTAACGAAAATCACCGTGACATATCCTGTGATCACGCAGCAGAACCAAATGATCACACAACTAATGCTACAGATAGCAGACATGAAAGTAGAAATGACAAAATTATCCAATGTTGCTAATATTCCCGTTCCAAACAATGGAAGGCCCTCTCTTCATTTTTCCTCTCCTCATCAACCCGTCCCCATATCAACAAACCTACCAATCACTCCCGTACAAACTTCCCCCAACATTAACGAACTAGGACCTTCTAACTTTTTTCCCCAAGTACCACATCTTACACAGAAGTCGAATACCACTCAAGTAGGAAATTCCTCTCAAATGGCCCATAATACCCACCCCCATATAATCCACCCTGAAAGCCAACTTCCAAATCCATACAACCTATCCTCGGCACAAATTCCACCTTCTAAGACTGCTTTTCATATTCTCATTTCACCAGCACAAAACCTTCACACCACATATACCGATGTCGACCATTATGAGGAGAAGAAACAAAAAGAAAAGGCCAAACAAAAGATGGCCGAGTTGTCTATCGAAGAAAAGATCGCTACAGCCATGAAAAAATTTCACTATGCGCCGAACGCTGTAAGTTTTGATTATGAAAACTTGTGCATTCACCCGGATCTGAACCTGCCGGAAGGGTTCAAAGTGCCAAAGTTTGATACTTTCAGCGGGAGGGGGAATTCTCTGGCTCATTTGAGGGCGTACTGTGACCAGTTAGTGGGAGTTGGGAAGAACGAAGCGCTGCTGATGCAACTGTTTAGTAGAAGTTTAAGTGGGAAGGCTCTATTATAGTTCGCCTCCCAAGATGTAAATCGATGGGCTAGCTGGAAAGCCATGGCCAAAGACTTCGTTGAGAATTTTTCTTACAATGTTGAGATAGTGCCAGATCGTTATTCATTGGAAAGGATCAAGCAAAAATCAACAGAGAGCTACCGAGAATATATATACAGGTGGAGGGAAACTGCTGCCAAAGTAAAACCTCCCATGTCTGAAAAGAAGATTATAGAAGCATTTGTGCGCTCACAGGAGCCAAAATTTTATGACAGATTGATTTTGCTCGTGGAAAGCGAAGTTTGTAGACATGGTGAAAGTCGGGGAACACATTGAGAATGGTTTGAAGAAAGGCAAGATTGGACGCACAGCAGCTTCAGCGAGATCGTCAGGGGTGGTAAGGAAAGGGGAAGAAGATGCGTTAGCTGTCTCTAGTATACAAGAAAAGAGGAGAACCCTTAGCAGTCACCTCAGAGAATTCACTCAAAGTCTATCATCCGCCTTTCATGCTCAATGAGGATATCACCCTTCGCCTCTTCCCTATTATTATGCTTCACAATATCCAGACTACCAGCCGACACTGCCAAATTGCTCCTATACACAACCAACTTATCAATATCCTCCTACCAGTTACCCGAGATTTCGGACCCCTACACTGCCCCATCGAAATCGCCCCAATTACCAGCAAGCGCCCTTGCCTCCACAAAATAACTCTAATCCTCCTAACCCAAAACCACCTAGGATATTCACTCCACTCGCCGAAGGCTGGACAAAGTTATTTGAAAGATTATCAGCTGCAGTACTGATCCAGCCTGCCCCTCCAAGGGCCATGGATGCTAATTCTCGTTTCTTCAAGGGTGATCAGACTTCCACTTACCACTCTAACAATGTTGTACATGACACTGAAGATTGCATAAATCTGCAGCATAAAATCTAGGATTTGATAGATCGTAACCCAGCTGTCCTCCAGACTATCGCTCCATGATCGAGCCTCACCCTGGCTAATAGTGCATCTGTGTTTAGAAATCTGAGATTCTCTTGCATTGTTTGTAATCATTTCCACTTTTATTATTTGATTGTATCTGTTTGGAACTACGTTTGACCTGAATTCTCAAGAATGAGATACGTAGACGGCCTATGTCGGTCTCGGTCACTTTCTTATTCAAAATTTGTATTTTTCTCTACTCCCGAGAGAGAAACTACGTTTGACCTGATTCTTGCCCCAACGGGATATGTAGGCGCCACTACGGCTCGGTCATACCCCCAGAAAGGAAACTGGGACAGAATTTTTGAAAGGAACTCAAAAATTCTGAACAAAGAAGCCTTCTACAACAAATTGAAGTTTGGAGCACAGTGAAACTTCAACTGGGACAGAATTTTTGAGAAAGGTCTACAAAATTCTCAAGATGCTTTTGATTAGCTAACAATCCTTGACAACATAAACTAGGACAGAAATTTTGAGGACTCTCTCAAAATTTCGCTGAAAGTCACATTTTCTACCTTCTGTCCGCCAAGGGGTGGGAGATCAAAATAATCTATTAACAACAAGACAAGGAGCAGACTACCGAAGAATCAGCATAGATCAGTTCATTTTTAACTAAGAAATTTTCTTTAGATGCAGGGAAATTTTTTGCAAGGATATCTTTCAAAAAAAATTTTGAGGAATTATCACATGCCTTATCTACAATAGAGCAGCTAAGGCGCTTAAGTTTCAAACGATCTGTCAAAGATCAATTTATTTTGAAACTAAAAAATTTTCTGTGGGTGCAGAAAACTCACACAAGAGAAAAACAGTGAGGCGTGGATAATTTCTTCTCGCCCAGGTCACCGGCAATTGATCAAATATCGATTCCTTTAAAATTACAAATTTCCTATGAATGGAGAAAATTTACGCAGGTCTTATGTCCAGAAGAACAGTGAGGTGCGAATAGTTTCGTCTCCCCAGGTCATCAGCAGGTGATGAAGATTAATCCATTTAAAACTAAGAAATTTTCTGAAAATTTTCACAAAAGAACATTTTGAGGCGTGAATAGTTCCGTCTCGCCCAAAAAATTTTTGCATGTCTTATCTACCAGAGAATAAGCAGAGCGATTTATCACATCTCATGCATCACGGAGAAAGTCAGGTTCAATTTATTTTCCAGTTATGCCAGATGTCAGTTTATTTTTCAGTTATGCCAGATGCCAGTTTATTTTTTTAGTTATGCCAGATGCCAGTTTATTTTTTTCAGTTATGCCAGATGTCAATTTATTTTTCAGTTATGCCAGATGCCAGTTTATTTTTCAGTTATGCCAGACGTTAGTTTATTTTTTTAGTTATCCCAGATGCAGTTTATTTTTTTCAGTTATGCCAGATGTCAATTTACTTTTCAGCTATGTTAGATGCCAGTTTATTTTTTTTAGTTATGCCAGATGTCAATGTATTTTTCAACTATGCCAGATGCCAGTTTATTTTTTTCAGTTATGCCAGATGCCAGTTTATTTTTCAGTTATGCCAAATACCAGTTTACTTTCCAATTATGTGAGATGCCAGTTTATTTTTCAGTCATGCCAGATGCCAGTTTATTTTTTCAGTTATGCCAGATGCCAGTTTATTTTTCCAGTTATGTCAAATGCTAGTTTATTTTTCAGTTATGCTAGTTTATTTTTTAGTTATGCTAGATGCCAGTTTATTTTTCAGTTTATGTCAGGTTTACTGACCAGTTTATGCTAGAAACCAGTTTATTTTTAGCTTATGCCAGGACATTTATCGAGAGGGCCAATGCATATCCATTGCCAAATATCACACCAAGTCTATTTATTTCCAACTGCCAAAAAGGTCGTTGCATATTCAGCGCCAGCAAAGCTATTTTATTTTCAATTGCCGACTAGGCCATTACATATCCAGCGCCGAGAAGGCCACCACACGATCATCGCCGACAAAGGCTATCTATTCTCAAGTTGCCAAGAGGGCCATTTTATCATTTGCCAAGAGGGCCGTTTCATCATCCATTTGCCAAGAAGGTCATATCATTCATTTGCCAAGAGGGCCATTTTCATTATTTGTCGCCAAGAGGGAAATTGCATCTTCAACTGCCGAGAGGGCCATCATCACGATCACGTTGTATCAACCCGTCATTTGTCCCTTCAAAGGAGGAAGGATAAATAACGAATATGGTAAAGGGTGACATCTCTAATTCAAATTACGATTTTTACTAACATCTTGTTTAAGTCATGTCGAGAGCATCCGAGAGGATGAAATCTCAAAGCAAACCATAGGTGTGGACATCATCAAGAAGGATGCAGCACAACGTGCAATTTTTTCTTAGCAGTGAACTGGGACAAAGTCTTAAAGGGGGTCGTCGAACCTTTCGGACACGAGCTGGAGAACGGCTACCACCATTATATAACCACACCCTTTTAGAAGGCATGTGGGGATCTCTGTAGGTCGGTTATATTATTTTCAGTCTCACTTTTGGATATTCTCAACTCTCGCCGAAGATAATTTTCCAATCCGAGCGACAATATATCAAGAATTTTGGAAATTATGTCTATGTAAGGTCTTAGTTATGGATGTGAAGTGCACCACATTTATGATTAAGAAGTTGCAAGCCTCTTTTTCGTAAATTCAACTTGTTTGTCACTCTTCCTAAACCAGAGACTATCTCCGCATAGGAAATTTCCTCTTCAACCGATTGAGTCGAACTACAAGCAGCCTAATTCCAGAATCCAAGGATATGTAGGCGGGCTCAACTTTGAAAACTCGGCTGCATTCCAACAACACTTCCAAAAATCTCATTCCCGAGCATTCCAATGTCCCCATAATTCGATATCAGGATTGCTTTTGATTTCTTCCAAATTCATGCATTAAATCAAGTGTTTTGAACTACAAGTGGCCTGAATTCTCATACAACCTAAGATATGTAGGAAACCCAAAACCAGAGGTTGGCCATAATTCCTTAAAGTCAGCGTTGTTGGCTAAAGATTGAGTTAGTCAAGTTTCTTTGTCTACGATCTCTTTCATCGATCGCACCCAAAGAAAGGGACAACTGTTAACACCCAATTTTTACCCTTCATGGTGTCAAATTAGTCATCGAGCTTATTTTTATTTTAATGATTTTAAAATAATTATTTTCAAAAAAAATAATTAAAAATTATTATATTCGGGCACGTGCCCATGCACCCCCAATTCTACTCTTTTCCCCTTTCTTTTTCCCACTCACGCGCCCCCAATTTCCCATGCTCCTTTTTCTTCAGACCCTCCCCCCGATCCCCTTCTTCCCCCAAACCAAAACCCTTTCCACCATTCCTCACCCATCTTCATCTTCTTCAACATAGCAAAACTAGAGCCAACCCAACCCCCTCTCCTTCGTTCTCCTTCACCATGTTCTCCTTCTTCTTTATTGCGACCAGACCCCAAGAAACCAATTTCCAACGTTCACCCGACAACTCCAACATTCACCTGCCCTACTCCTTCATGCGTGCTCTTCAAAGTCGTAAATTGAGGCGCATCGACCCCACCAGCTGTTGATTTTTGAATTTGAAATCCTATCTGTTTCCCTCCTTTTCAAACCCTAAATCGTCCCTATATAATCTCTCTTCCTTCTTCAATTTTAGAGGGCCATGGATAGCCGTCAAGAATCTAAAAACCCCAGTAGGCAGTCAGAAAAATCAGAAGAAAACCAAGGAAAAATCACCTAGAAAACCCAAAATCTAACAGCCATTAATAATTCAAAAAAATCCAGTATAAGGGGCGATTTTTGAAATCCAACACTTGGTAATCTCCAGAAATAATCGAGCCAAAAGATTCAAGTCAATGTTCGAATCGAAGTTTGTGGTATCGAAGTTCATCGTTAAGCTCGTCGTCATCCCAGTGCCGCTGCCCCAAAAAAGGTAACGCCTTCGTTTCTATTATCTCGTTTAAGCATCATACGTTGTTAAAATCTAAAAGTAATCGAGTTTTCACGCTTGTTGTAAGTCTGTTGATTGGGAAGTGTCCTGTTGCAACGAGTTGACATTATGGTGTTGTTGTTGTAAAGTTGTTGTTGTTTGCCCTGAAAATGCCCTGCTGGGTCTATATTGTGTGGAGATTTCAGTTTTACATTTGGTAATCCACAGAGGCATTTTTGTTTTCTGGCTTATTTTTGCATAAACTTAGTAATATCATCCATAAGTGATTCCTCATTTTTGTGACCTTGTCTGGTCTTTCTCAAGTTTAAAATTCAGGTAGTGGATTGTGATGTAGACTCTTAAGGGCTTGAATCACATGTTGCTTAAGTTCAAACTTGTATGGTGTAACAGTGTTAGGCTAGTTGGCATGATAACAGCTTGTTCCCATTTGATCTTTGAACCCCAGGCATTTTCAGGTTCATTCCCGTGCTATTTTCATTTTAAACTGAGTTCATCTATTACTTCTGTTCAGTCTTGTTATTGATAAATGTGAGTATCTTAAGCTGTTTGTTTGTCACTTAGTCTTAGTCTCCTCGGGGGTTGCGGTTGCTTCTAATGATTACCTACTGATGTAGGTGTGAAAGATAAGATGAAAGTTGGTCCCTTTAACCTTGTGTATGTTACATTCCGCATCGATGTTGTTTTGAGTCTTTCAATGTTTAGATTCCAAGAATGCATACGTCTCCATCTACATGTTTATATCCCCTGTTTTGCTCTCTTCCGAAGCTTTTAAATCCATTTGAAGGGCTGTTACATCGTCTACATGCCATTGCCATGACTGCATGTTGGGTCTCTGTCTAAAAATCAGTTGTTTGAGTTAGCTTACAAATTCCTTTCCCTGAGATGTTGCCTTACTGGTACAAGTCTTAAAGTAATGGTTCGTTTGCCTTGTTATCTATGGGATGCTCATGAATTGACTCAAATATTTGGTCTCCAAAACATGTGTCTAGTCCCTGTTCTTATACTGTTTTCTGATGTTTCTGATTCTTTGAAATAATATTAAGTTGTTTTCATGAACAAGTCCTGTTTGGCATGCTATTAAGGTCTTTTAGTGATATTTTGGTTGTTCCTTCCACAGAAATGAGTCTTTTGGTCATAAATAGCCATATGCATGCCTAAAACCTATTTCAATTCACTTTGGTCTAGATTTGCTTATTAATGTTTGAACTTTGAACATGTCATAGTTTACTTTTGAGTATTAATCTCATGTCTTTATGTCCTGTTATTATGAGAATACAGTTAATTATTATGCTAATGACTTGCCTCTGTTTCTGCTGGATTTTGCACATAGTCTGAGTTTTCTTAGTCATAAGTGATAACACCTTTATCTTAGTTATGCTTGAAATTATGGAAGCATTGGAAAGCATATTGTTGTTCTTGGCCTTTCCCGCGTATTGATAACTTTTTTAAGAGTTGAACTAGTGTTGACATAATATTATTTCTCAAAAGGCACGTTGTAATATCTTGAATTTTAGTCTGTTTGATGTTATCTGCTTGCAGCCTGTGAGTATAATCTGCCTGCTAGGCTATCAAGTTTATTTAGTCTTGTTTTACTCATTTCCTCTCATAATCTGAATGTGTTCAATTGTATATATCTCTGTAACATTTGAAAAAATGAAGTTTTGGTAAAAAATGTATGAAATGTAGCTACACTCTCTGTTTGTATCCTTTTGTTTCGAAAAATTAATCGGTTGATTTGGCTTCTTTCAATGTTTTAAGTTAGTCAAAATGATTTTACTTGATAGATTAATGATTGGTTTGTTCTAGGCATATCAGTATTATTAAGTTGCAGTCTATTTGACTTCCCAATGTGTGTAAAAATCTATGTCCATGTCAAGCTTACCCGGATCTGGAACACATTTTGCTGAAGTTTGACTTTGTTTTCCCTCAAAAGTCTTTCTTTGAGTCTCTTACTAATTTTTAACTTTATTTCTTCGCATGAATGATCCTCTGAGCCCATTTTGGACTCCCATCCTGCATTTCTTGGGCCATGAAAGCCCAACCTTCCTTTGTCGAGTCTGGAGGAGCACTCTATAGAGCCGTGGCACCAATCACAGGAATTAAAGGCCCAAAGGAGGCTGATGTACACTAGAATACACTGATATACAGTGTATACAACATGATTTAAACGGGATAAAGGCCCACTTCAACTCTTTTCTTTTATTTTTATTTCGTTTATATATTTGTATTTGTTTGAATGCTAACACTCTATTATTGTTGGTTTTAATTTAATTAAGTTCCCCAACATGTCAGAACCATTTATGTTATTTTATTTTAATTTCATTTTATTTCGAA
>JAABOM020061642.1:0-10854 GCA_011800125.2 Solanum clarkiae
CCAACACTTCTTTCACCCCACAAGGACTATTTCATGTCAAATAAACATAAACACATGACTATAAATCAATATATTTTTATATGCAAGCTTGTCCCCATTTTAAACCCCAAATTCCAAATTCACAATTCAAGATAACAATCAACCCTCTTTTCATGTTTTACCTTCAATTTAACACACCTCTAACACACCCACAATCTTTAATTTACATAAATGAAGCGAGAAATTAACATACCTTTCAAGCCTCTTACTAGACCCAAGTCTTCATATCCATCAAACCAAGCGTTTCCTTGACCAACTAACGCTACCACGCCACTTAGGAGACGCAATATACCAAACTTGAAGTGTCAAATAATCGAAAGATCAAAAAAATAAAAAAAAATTTACTGTAGCAACCCTAGAGGGTTGCTAAGGCTTTTCTCTCTTTTTTTCTAAGTGTGAGAACTCTTTTCTTGCACACAAGATATATACATATATATAGGCAATCAAGTCTCCACTTGAACTAATCAAGAAGTTCCACCACACATGACCCCACTAATAATTTTAAATCTTAAATACCATACTTTAGAAGAAATTTACATTTGGTCCCAAACTTTACCCAATTGAACCAATTAAGGACTTATGTGTTCTAACAGTTGATGTGTTGGTTAGTGTTTGTGATGCCTGGTGAAATTATCAAAATACCCCTAGAAAGGAAACATGAGCGTAACGTGTCTTCCCATGCTCCGTTTGTGAATTCGAGATCGAATTTGTGATCAGTGCAAAAAATTGAGTGAAAAAATAGTCTTAACCCGATTTTAAAGCAACCGGGTCGAAAAATAATTTTCTGCAAAAAAATTTCAAGACAGAGAGTGTGCACGCCTAGGGCATGACGCGCCTGGGACACAAACCCACATTGAAGTTTTTTTTTTGAATTTTTGAAGAAAAATTGGAAAATCACGAATTTTAGCGAAATACATGTCTGCACTCCAGGTGCAACGTGGACATGGTGTACAATGTGAAATTTTCTTCTTTTTATTTTAAGAAGGGATAGTCCCGACTTTTTCTACCCTTCTTAAGCCTTAAATACATTGATTTTCACCCGATTAATTCCTAAAACGTACTATTTCACCTCATTAACGTTAGAAAAGTTTTTCAAGAACTCAAGCGTATACTTTTAAGGCAAGGTTAGGGCTTTCAAAAATCTTCCCCAATTCTTCCAAGAAGTTGATTCCTCAGGTATGTAAGGCTCTCCAAAAGTTATTCTAGTACTATTTTAATCTTAAATTTCTAGTTTCCACCCAAGATTTCGATTAAAAGTTGAGATCAAAGTTCCCCTATTGCTAGCAAATTTCTTCAAAGTACTGTTTATGCATATTTTCTTGATAAGAATCATGACTCTTGTTGATTTTATTATTGAATTAAAATATGGAGACAAGATTTACAACTATGGTTGAAATTATGAGAACCCTATATCTATTTCATTACAAGTTTTAAATTTCACAGTTTGAGTTAAATTTAAGAAGTATTTAAAGTTGTATTTACAAGATAGCTGAGTAATGCATTTATGTCCCTGTTGAGATACGTGTAATGATACCATTTTCATTCAAAGAACAGTTTAAAAAAAACTAAGTTGGGCTAAGTCCCAAAAAATCAGAGATATATTATGAGAACTCTTACTCTTTAAGTTATGAGCATTATAAAAGTTATTTTGGGAGTAGTATTGAGTACCGATATGAGAGAGTAGAATTAATAACTTGAACTCATAAACTACGTAACCAGCGTAGGATAGAATTGTACCAATGTACAACTCCTCACTTGCCATTGAGATGGCAGAAAACTTAATATTAAGCATATTGAATACCCATTGTGCATTTCAGAGCTAACGCACAATACCAATAAAAGGAAACAGGGTAACTTCCGTAGAAGAAAAATTTTGCACAGATAAAGAAACTAATAAACACACCAATCTTTTTACCAAAATAAAAAATAAAAGCATTAACAATTTCTACAACTAGTATAAACAAAAAAATCGACCATGAAGTGCACCATCATGAAAAAACAATAACAATTACACCAACTAATGAGATTTCAATATAATATAGAAAAGAATCACCATGTTGAATACCAACAAGAATACAATAAAATGGAGTAGCTACCAACCACATAGGAAAAAAATATAACCCAACCACCATCTGTTATACCAAAAATGGTAAGCCTCAAAACCTAAAATATTGTGCACCAACAAAGACCACTAACCAACACATCAACATTTTAACCAAAAATCTAACCATGACTAAGGAACTATATATGCCATTTAAAAGCATAGTGTTGACCAGATTGAATACCATTTTGCATTTGAGAGCTAACCAAACATACCAACAAAAGCATAATGTTCACCATATTGAATACCATTTTCATCTCAAAGATAACCAACCATACCAACAAAAGCATAATGTTGACCATATTGAATACCATTTTGTATTAAGGTACACCAAATATGTTAAGTCTTAGAACCAAAATAAGAACATTAACAGTTATACCAAAAAAAGTTAAGCACCAATAAGAACACTAACCAACACATCAACATTTAAACCAAAAATTGTAACCATGACTAAGAAACTATATTCACCATTAAACAATATAATGTTAACCATCTTGAATGTCATTGTGCATTTCAAGACTAACCCACAATACCAATAAAAAGAAACAACATGCACCATCTTAAAAAAAATTCTATCTATAATACCATCATAGCCAACAGTTATACCAAAAAAAATTGTGCAAGAATAATAACATTAACCAACACATCAACAGTTTAACAAAAAAAGTAACCATGATTAACAAAGTACATTCACCATTAAACTATGTAATGTTCATCATCTCGAATGTCATTGTGCATTTCAAGGCTAACTCAGAATACCAATAAAAGAAAACAACACACACCATCTTAAAAAATATACTATCTATAATACCATTATAACCAATAGTTATACCAAAAATATTGCGCACCAAAAAGAACACTAACTAACACATCAACATTTTAATCAAAAAATATAACCATGACTAACAAATTACATTCACCATTAAACAATGGAATGTTCACCATCTTGAATGTCATTGTGCATTTCAAGGCTAACCAACAATACCAAAAAAATGAAATAATATGCACCAACTTTAAAAAAATACTATTTATAATACCATAATAACCAATAGAGCGTCCGCTGAAGGACTTTGTCACTTATATCTGCATCATAAAATGATGCAAATCCTAAGGACGTCAGTACGTGGAACATACAGTATGTAAAATGGCCAGAACAGAAACTCAGAATAAGATAATATGTTTAAGTAACTAAAACATATCTCCAATAAAGTAGCATAAGTAATAAATCCGATACATGCTAAAAATAGAAACATGCTGAAAGTCTGTATGAAAAATATAACTTGCTTTAATATAGGGAGTTTCTCTAACCGACAACCACCACTATGAGTCTCGTGGTGATACAACGTCTTGCCCATACTGCCAGAGTCGTCCCATACTTTGCCGGGGTAAGGAACGAAAAGTAGGGGAATGGATCCATCTCAAAACTGGGTTATCTCAATTGTAAGTGAGGAGCTGTACCTTGGTACAATCCTATCCTACGCTGGCTACGTAGTTTATGAGTTCAAGTTATTAGTTTTACTCTCACTTATATCGGTGCTCAATACTGCTCCCAAAATAACTTTTATAATGATCATAACTTAAAGAGTAAGAATTCTCAAAATATATCTTTGATCTTTTGAGACTTACCCCAACTCAACTTTTCTTATATTGTTCTTACCTTGACTCTTTTCTTTGACTGAAAATGGTATCATTACAAGTATCTCAACAGGGATATAAATGCATTATTTAGCAATCTTTCAAATACAACTTTAAATACTTCTTAAACTTAACTCAAATTGTAAACTTTAAAACTTGTCATAAAATAAATATAGGGTTCTCATAATTTCAACCATAGTTGTAAATCTTATCTCCAAATCTTAATTCAATAATAAAGTCAACAAGAGTCATGATTCTTCTCAAGAAAATATGCATGAAGAGTACTTTGAAGAAATTTGCTAGTAATAGAGGGAACTTTGATCTCAACTTGTAATCGAAATTTTGGGTGGAAACTAGAAATTTAAGATTAAAATAGTAGTAGAATAACTTTTGGAGAGTCTTACATACCCGAGGAATCAACTTCTTGGATGAATTAGGGATGATTTTGAAAGCCCTAACCTTGCCTTAGAGTATACGCTTAAGTACTTAGAAAAGTTTTCTAACGTTAATAAGGTAAAATAGTATGTTTTAGGAATTAATCGTGTGAAAATCGATATACTTAAGGCTTAAGAAGGGTAGAAAAAGTCGGGACTACCCCTTCTTAAAATAAAAACAAGAAAATTTCACCCTGTACATTATGTCCGCTTTGCTCTTGGGGCACGAACATGTGTTTTTTGCTAAAATTCATGATTTGCAATTTTCCCTCAAAAATTAAAAAAAATTAAGTGTGGGTCCGCGTCCCAGGTACGTCGTGCCCTGGGCACGCACCCTCACTGTCTCGAAATTTTTTTGTTAAAATTATTTTTTGACCCGATTGCTCTAGAATTGGGTTAAAACCATTTCTCCACTCAATTTTTCGCGCTGATCACAAATCCGATCTTAGATTCACAAACAAAGCATGGAAAGATGCGTTATATGCATATTTTTCTTTCTAGGGGTATTTTGATAATTTCACCGGGCGTAACAATATCTCCCCCTTAAGATCATTCTTCCTCATGATATAAAGAGTTGGCTCAAAAAGTACAAAATTACTTTACTTAAACGAAAGTAAATCTTTGAGATTAATTATGGAAATTTTACCTTCAAAATCCTCATTGGGGCCTACAAACAGATATGGATATTTGATCTTTATATCTTCCTTTGCTTCCCATGTGGTTTCTTCAACGAACTGGTTTCTCCATAACACTTTTACCGAAGTAATCTTGTTGGTCCTCAATTTGCAAATTTGTCAGTCTAGTATCTGCACTTGGACCTCTTCATAAGTCAAGCTATCTTTGACCCCAATACTCTCTAGAGGTACAACCAGTGTGAGATCTCCCAAACACTTCTTAAGCATAGAAATGTGGAATACTGGGTGAATAGCAGCTAACTATGGTGGCAATTCCAATTCATATGCCACATTCCCAACTCTCTTAACAACCTGGTATGGATCAATATACCGTGGTCTGAGCTTCCCCTTCTTCCCGAATCTCATAACTCCCTTAATCAGTGGCACCTTTAGGTACACCCAATCACCTACCTCAAATTCCAAATTCCTCCCCCTAACATCAGTGTAAGACTTTTGTCGGATTTGGGCTGTCTTTAGTCTTTCTTGGATAACCTTCACCTTCTCCATAGACTGGTGGACTAAATTAGGTCCTATCAATCCTACCTCACTAACTTCAAACCACCCAATGGGTGATCTACATCTTCTCCCATAAAGAGCCTTATATGGTGTCATTTGTATTCTAGCCTGGAAACTGTTCTTATATCAAGGATAAATGATCATCCTAGTTACCTTTAAAGTCAATTACAGATGCCCTCAACATATCTTCTAGGGTATATATGATTCGCTCTGCTTGCTCATCTGTCTATGGATAGAAAGTTATGCTAAGATTCACCTTGGTACCAAGCCCTTCTGAAAGGACTTCCAAAATTATGTTGTGAACTAGGCTCCTCTATCGGAAATAATGGATATTGAGACCCTATGCAACCTAAAAATCTCTTTAAAGTAAAGTCTGGCATAGTCCTCAACTGTATCAATCGTCTTGAAAGGTAAAAAGTGAGCCAACTCGGTCATTCTATCTACTATGACCCATATCGAATCATGCTATCTACAAGATCGAGGTAAGAATGTTTTGAAGTACATGTTAATCATCTCCCACTTCCACTCTGGAATTTCAATATTTTGGGCCACACCACAAGGTGTTTGACGCTCCACCTTAACTTGCTGGCAATTCGGGCATTTAGACACGAACACTGCGATGTCCTTTTTCATGCCACCCTACCAATAAACCTCCCGTAGATCTCTATAAATTTTTTTTGCACCTGGGTAAATATAGTATATGGTGTTATGAGCCTCAGCTAGGATCCTACCTCTAAGGTCATCAACACTTGGCACACACAATCCGCCTTGATATCTTAAGACTTCATTTCCCCCTTTTGCAAACACTAATAATTTCTTTTTCTGAACATCTTCTTTCAGCTGAAGAAGGATGAGATCCCTGTCTTGCTTTTCTTCACCTCCACCACCAAGGATGACTCTGCCCCATTTCTTATAATGGCACCACCCTCGTCAGAATCTTCAATCTGTACCCCCAAATGGGCTAGTCTGTGCAGTTCCTTAGCCAATTTTTTCTTTTCATCCTCTATGTGTGTAGTGCTCCCCATGGTCAACCTGCTAAGAGCATCAACAACTACATTAGCTTTACCTGAGTGATAAAGTATGCTCATGTTATAGTCATGTTATAGTCTTTCAGCAGCTCCAACCACCTTTTCTGCCTCAAATTTAGCTTCTTCTAACTGAATACATACTGCAAGCTTTTATGGTCCATAAATACATCTACATGCCCACCATAGAGATAGCATCTTCAGATTTTTATAGAAACAACCACAACAGAAAGCTCAAGATCGTGGGTGGGGTAGTTCTTCTCGTAGGTCTTAAGTTGTCTCGAGGCATATGCTATCACCTTGTCTCTTTGCATTAATAAGCATCCTAACCCAACTCTAGAAGCATCATAATATACCACAAAGTCATTGGCTCCCTCGGGTAGGGATAAGACCGGGACTGTAGTCATCCTAATTTTCAACTCTTGAAAACTATTCTCACAAGATTCTAACTATACGAACTTAACCTTCTTCTGAGTCAGCTTAGTCAAGGGAGCTGAGATAGAAGAAAACCCCTCCACGAAACGCCTCTAGTAACCTACCAAGCCCAAGAAACTCCTTATATATGTTGGAGTTGTGGGCCTTGGTCAATTCTTTACTGCCTCAATCTTTTGGGAATCAACTTGAATGCTTTCACCATATACAATATGATCCAAAAAGGCCACAGACGCTAACCAGAACTCAAATTTGAAAAACTTGGCATATAGTTGTTGGTCCTTAAGGGTCTGAAGTATAATTCTAAGATGGTTAACATGTTCCTCCTTGTTACGGACGACTACTCCCAGTCCCTGGTCAATCCATGCTGATTCTAGAAGAGTTACTCCCGCCGCCCATCAAGAGTAGATCAAAATGTCATCTATGAACACAATGACGAACAAATCTAGGTACAACCTCAACACCTTGTTCATAAGATCCATGAAAGCTACTGGTGCATTTTTCAGTCCAAATGACATGACTAAAAAATCATAATGACCATAGCAGGTTCTGAAAGTTGTCTTAGGGATGTCTCTTTCTCTAACCTTGAGCTGATGGTACCCAGATCTAAGTTCTATTTTGGAAAAACAAGTAGTATCCTGGAGTTAGTCAAATAGGTCATCAATTCTGAGAAGATGATACTTGTTCTTTATGGTGACCTTATTCAACTGACGGTAATCTATGTATATTCTAAGAGAACCGTCATTTTTGCGCACGAAGAGAACTGGAGCACCCAAAGTGAGACACTTGGTCTAATGAAACCCTTATCTAGGAGGTCTTTCAACTGCATTTTCAACTCTTTTAGCTCTAAAGGAGCCATATGATACGGAATAATAGATATGGGCTGAGTATCTGGGAGGGTATCTATCCCAAAGCCTATCTCCCTATCAGGAGGGACTCCGGGAAGATCCTTAAGAAAGACTTCTGGGAACTCATTCACAACTGGGACAGACCGGAGAAATGGTGTCTCGGCACTAGAATCCTTGACTCTAACTAGGTGGTATATGCACCCTTTGGAGATTAATTTTCTGGCCTTGAGATTGAGATAAACTGACTCTTAGGAAAAACTGAGCTATCCCTCCACTATAAGATTGACTCGTTAGGAAACTGAAGTTTGACCACCCTGCTTCTGCAATCTATAGAGGTATAACTAGCATAAAATAAGTCCATGCCTAGGATGACATCAAAATCTACCATGTCTAACTCAACTAAATCAGCAACGATATCCTTTTGATAAACTGATACTGGGCAGCTCCTATAAATTCGTTGGGCTAGGATAGACTCTCCAGTAGGAGTAGAGGCACTGAAAAGCACTTTGGATTGACCCCAAAACTCATAGATGCATAGGGAGTCACAAATGACATGTGGCACCTGGGCTAATAATGCATATATATCATAAGTAAAGACTTTGAGCATACTGGTAACCACATCTGGTGAATTCTCCTGCTCCTATCTGGTGGCCATAGCATATAAGCAGTTTGTCCCCCGTCCTGCTCCTGATATAGTACCCTGTGAATTGGTTTACTCAGTGGTACTGAAAAAACTTATTGAGATCTATTATCTCTCATGTTTTGCCTCCCCATAGGATAATCCTATAAGTAGTGCTCCACCTGACCACATTTGAAACAACCATTTACGCCCAATAAGGCACTCTCCTAGATGAGACCTGCTACACAAGCCACAAATGAGGTAACGAGTCGATCCTTGAGCTATGCTACCCTGTGCCTGACTGCCCGAAAGCTTGTGGTTCTATGATCACTACACATTCCTGACCCTCAGTGTAGGTGCACTAGATTATGAGGGTGCTGGTCCGGATATCTTAGGCTGAAAGGATGAGTGATTGCCATTTCCAGCGCCCCTTTTACCTGTCTCTTGGCCTAATGTCTTGGCCCTCTTGCTCCTTAACTCTTCCCCTATCCTGCATTTTCTCCTTCTCTACCTGCTGAACATAAGTCATCAAGCAAGCTATGTCCCTATCCCCTAATCAGCATAGCATTCCTTCCCTATCTCTTGGTCATCCGAGAGAGCCCTGACACAAACAAGTCCATCATACTACGCATGTCTGCCACCATAGTTGGAGCATAGTGGGATAGCTGAATAAATTTGAGGTTGTACTCCTACATATTCATATTCTCTTGCTTCAGATTCAAAAATTCCCTCACCTTAGCCTGCCTCAACTCTCTAAGAAAGTACCGTCCAAGAAAGTTCTCCTCAAACACTGTCCAATTCAAAGCTGGCGCCCTTTTTGCTCTGCCTCCTTTCCACTGATCAAACCCAAAGTCTAGCTACTTCTTTGAGCTGGTAGGCACCCAACTCAACCCGCTCAGCATCACATGTCTGCATAACCTGAAATACTTCCTGGAGCTCCTCAATAAAGTTCTCAGGATCCTCCTTCACATTAGACCCCGTGAACTCAGGTGAGTTCATCCTTAGAAATTCACAAACCGTGATGGTATCTGATCCATCAGTCTTGCCATCACCCTGGAAACCTCCCTGTGTGGTGACCATTTGTGCCAAAGTCTGGATGACCTGGAGGAGCTCAACATTCGAGATATCCGCTTGTGGTGGTTGTTCGATAGGCACAACGGACCTCTAGGTCCCTCAGGAATTGGGCCAGGCTGGTTTGCCTTTCGTCTAGTTGGGCGCCCTCTGCTCCTTGTTGGTCCAACGGATCTACATGGAGGCATGATCTGAAAAACAAGGCATGAACGCAAGAGTTAGAAGTGACTTAACAAAGGTAAATTCTAAAGCACGAGAAGAAATAATAATTGATAGTGACACTTCCTAATGCCGTGTAGCCTCCCTATTATATATATGGCATGCTTCACACCTATAATACGGACTCTACTAGACACGGTTCCATAGACTCCCTAGGACTCTTGAACTCTGTGCTTTGATACTAAGTTTTTCATGCACCGAGTTCACACCGTGGGCGAGGCCGACACCCAGAACCATTTCTGGTCCCAAGCAAACCACTTGGCCTGGCTACTCTTGAAGACTTAAATAATATTGGAAAGGCTTCAATATAACAAGCTAAGAATACCAAGATGTCTGAATGAACTGCACAATAAACATGTCTCAACTACAACTGAAAACAAGAACTGAAACACCTGTCATGTATTCCATGGAACCTCTAACTAGAATAGTCTGAAACTACTATCGGGATAGACCCACAATAACCACACTGAAAAGAAAATACTAGAAAGAAAAACATAAGTAATGACTTCAAGCCTCTGACTGAGAAGAGGCCTCACCAGTAGCTGGATGGATGTCTGGTCCTCAATGGAGCGTCTATTAATGGACTCTGTCACCTGTGTCTACATCATAAAACGATGCAGGTCCTAGGGACGTCAATAAATGAAATGTACAGTATGTAAAATGGTCAAAATGGAAACTCAAGATAAGGCAATATGTTCAAGTAGCTAAAGCATATCTCCAATAAAGTAGCATAAGTAATAAATACAATACATGCTGAAAATAGAAACATGTTGAAAGCCTGTATGAAAAATCTAACTTTCTTTAACTTGGGGAGTTTCTCTAACAGACAACCACCACAATGTGGCTCGTTGTAATACGAAATCTTGCCCACGCTGTCAGTGTCGTATCATACTTTGTCGGGGTAAGGAACGAAAACTAAGGGAGTGGATCCATCCCAAAACTAGGATCTATATAAATTTTCACCCCCATGTCATTGTAGATTTTCAATGTTGGTGAATCCATATTCATGACATATTGTATTACCAACTCGACGTATGTCATGTCTATCCCTATTTAAGAAGCAATGACTCTAACCAAACTATTAATTTGACGACGTATCATATAATACTCCTTCAATCTTATAAGAGAAAATACATCATTACCCTATTAAACTTTAGACCTTTTTTGAAGAAGACACCTTATGTATAATCCCAAAATAATTTTTCAGTGACTTTTAATTCCTTGTTTGATTTCACAGATTG
>JAABOM020061643.1:0-10853 GCA_011800125.2 Solanum clarkiae
TTTTATGGTATGAATTTGACAAAATGTTAGTTATGAAAATATTGTGATCACACATATGTCTTTGATTTTTTTGGCTCATTGAGCATTTGGAGTGCTTGCATCATTTTGTGTATGAATGGGCTATTCTTACGCATGAATATTATGACTATTAAATTATGATTTTGGCATTTGAGCCTAAGTATGAATTATTAAGAACGGTGTTTGGTTTTAAGCCCAATTGTGCATTGAAATGATTTGGAAAGAAAAAAATTAATATTGCATCTTTGAAAGTATGTATATGTATGTTATAAGTATTCTTGGGGGATGAGGACTTACCACCGATGGATTGAGAGGGGTGGATCTATAAGGGTTGCCCTATGCTCTTGTTTCATAGAGCCTTGTCTAGTGATCTTGGTTGAACTTAGCTTAATCGGTTGGAGGTCTTGTGGTAGTCTGGGCTACTTGCATAGCATGCTTCTAATGACTATAGAACCCGTAAGGTTGTAATATGATAGTTAAGGATGGTTGATCTATTTGGCCATTTACAATGGAGTAGTCACTTCTCTAAGACTGATTTGAGGTTCGGGTTCTGTTTTCAACTGTGAAGTGGCGTAGGTGATAGCCCTGGGTTCCTTTTTGAACTAGTAATGAGCATTTTGGTTATTGGTGAAGTTGTTAGGTGGGCTTGTGCACCGGTTGTGTCTATTGGGTTTCATGAATAGGGTCTTAAAACCCTACCTTGGTATGTTTGTGGTGGTCTCTAGTGATGAGGTATTGATTTATTTAAAGCTTGTGAATCATTTGGGGGTAGTGTTGTAAGCCTTGGGGAACGAGAGGTTGTTTACTAAATATGATAGGTGTGCATTGTGGATAGAAAGAAAGTGGTTAGAATTCTTAAGGATTATGAAATGAGTGTGTGTCAGTTTCACGTGTTGTTGACAGTGGCGAGGAGGAGACTAGTGGGGTCCATTGGTTGGTTAAATTGGAAGTTAGGTTAAGTGTAGTTGCGTATGGTGGTGTAGCATTCTTGATGGTTCCAAAACTTCCTTGGTTAAGAGGTCTAGATTAAGCAAGGCCTTGATTTCGCCTTATTATAGTTGAAAGTTTTGGGTAGAAAGATGGTAGAGTGGAGGTAGTCTCCCAAAGGGGAGATGGTAGTTCGTGGCGACAAGTAGAATATATGTGGTTAAGGTTGACAAATGAGCTTATGGTTGTGAGACCTTTTCGAGTGTAGAGGAAGTTGATAAGGTTGCATGTGGATGGGATTTGCCAAGGGATATGATTATGGTTTGTTCGGTTCTTCATGTTTCTAGGTTGAGAAGATGTGTTGGTGGCCTTAGTGCTATGGAACTCTTTGAGATGGTGGATGATGTGGAGGATAAGTTGACTTGGAAGAAGGTCCCAATGGAGGTGCTCGATGAATGAGTGGAGAAGTTGATTAATGAGGATGCGGTATTCATTAAGGCCCTCAAAAAATGTTCATCAAGTCAAAGGTGTCTCCAAGGAAGCCAAAGATGTCTTATGGGAGCGATATTCGTACCCCACTCTCTCTAATCAAGCCTAAGATAATGACTCAGTTCTTCACGTGGTTCCAAGTCTTATGTTTTAGCTCCTCCGTCATTCATATGTATTGATGTTTAAATTGGCAAGTTTATGATGATTTTACACTTATGTTGAGATTTTAAAAATGGTATTTTAAGTATGATGTTGCATCCTTGTTGGGTGCTCATTTTTTTATGATCACTCTCGTCTTATACGTCTCTTTTACATATGGGGACGAATGTTCCCAAGTGGGAGATATTGTAACGACCCCAAAAGTGCCTAAAAATGTGCCTCAAAATACCCAAAATTTTAAATTTCATGTATCTCACAATCCATGGCTATATCAAAAATCCGAATTCATATTCTTTTTGAGGGGGTCAAAATTAGAGGGAAGAGGGTCTAAACCTGATTTTGGAGAAATCCAATGACAATTTCAATTTTCAAAAACTATGGTTTCCCGAGTCGATCAACTACAGCACCATGACGCCCAGCTCTCGATGACACGTGTTAGTTTTGCCTCCGCGATAGGTCTGCGTCGCGGACCTGCGTATTTTGTTGCCAGTGATTTTTGTCTCAGTCCAAGACTTTTGGGTCTTGGATCTAAGTGCTCCCAAACGTGTTTTTACCTATACATATCCTTATTTCACCCTTATATCATCAAAAGACATTCCCCAATATCCTCTAAACCATTAGACTCATACTTTACCCTAAATTCAAGTCCCAAAACTTAAGACCAATCTTAAGGGTTTCTTCAAGATTCTTCTTCAAGCTTCAAGTCTCCATCTCCAATATTCAGAAAATTCACCTCTAAGTTAAGGTATGTGGGTTTCTTTCAAGGGTTCCTTTCACCCATGACACCCAATCCTCCTTTTACTCAAATTGCATAATTTAAAGTTGATTTATAAATGGGTCTTGCATATTATAAAATTCACGGAACACTATCTTAAAGCTATATAATGTTATGACTGTTTTGCTGTGTCTTGAGCTATAAATGTTGGATTTATTGTAAGATTTGATAAGGGGTTTTGACATATGTGTCTTGAGGGTGTTGCATGGTGTTGATTGATGGTTTTATAATGGATTTTCTTTCATGGTTTCATCTCTAAATTACGTGGTTTTATACTACCATTTCACACCCTCTAAGTGTTTTATAAAATGTCCGGATGTGGTTTCTTGAATAGTTGAAGGTCCAAGATACTATATGAATGACTATAAGATGATGAAATGAGCTTATGTATATGATATAATCTATATAAAAGAGTTGTATTAGACCATACCCTATGGGGGGGGGGGGACAAGAGCTCGGGTAACCATGTTGGGAATTTACACTCATCAACCATGTGAGGGGTTTATACTTCGTCACCGTGTTGGTAAGGTGTGCTTACCTTTAGTCATGTGAGGAGTTTATACCACACAACCACCAAGGGTTTTATAGCTTGAATAGCTAGCTTGGTCTCTATTACACATATGATATTCTATATGAGCATGAGTTACTTAAGCATAGTTTACTTAAGCATTGATCATACATGTCAAATTGTATATTATGCTTATTATTTAATATTATGAATTTTGATTATGATGCCTATCTATTGTTGCATTACATCTTACATTCTTGGTACATTCAAATGTACTAATGCATACTCTATGCCTACTTGATGTCACCATGTAGGAACCGGTGCCCAAGTTGATCATCCTCCTCCACGTGGCTAGTTCGGTGCTATTCAAGCTAGTTGGTGAATCCTTCACTTCGGGGACCTTAGTATATATTTCTCTAATTATGTAGTGAACACTCTTCTTTAGTTTCTATTTAGACAATGAGGGTGAGCCCAGTTGCTTTGTCTTGGCCCCCCTCTTATCTATATAGTAGAAGTATTATTGGACATGCTATGTATCTATGATATAAGCCTTGATTCTTGTCCCTTGATTACGACATTGTGCAAGCTTTCCGCTTAGTCCCATTGTCCCTATTCTGCTCTTTTATGTCATTTAGATGCTTCTGCGACCAATTATGTGTAATGATAAATTAAGAGGCTTGTTTGGGGACCCTTCGAGCTCCTCATTTGCTTTGTCATGTCTAGGCCCTACTTTGGATAGCGACAACATGTTGACTTTATATCATATAATGCAAGAGGAGAATGCATAATCTTCATAAAGTTCATCAACTAAATCCATTCTTAAACGACCCACCATGAACATTTTGAAAACCTAGGTAATAATTCTTGAAACATCTTGTAAATCATCAATCTTTCATAGAATATCATAACTTCATAGCAAAATACATCATATGATAGTAAATACATCACAATATAAGCATTTTTAAAGATATTATATACTTATGAGGTTTTCATAACTCAAAAGTAAATAAAAAGATGAAAATGGTTGGGATGCATGGATAGAAGGAATCCATATAAAAACCACAAACCATGTAATGTGAATTGGGGAAGAAAACCTTAAAACACTAGTTCCTTGGCTTATATGAGTCTTGAGAATTGAGAGCCTTAGGAGAGTTTGGGAGAAATTAGAGTTGGAAGAGAATAAGAGTGTTATGGTAGGGTTGGGGACTGATATGGGTAGATTTAGGCCTTAAACAATGTATTATTTCACTTGGTTGTGGGGAAATGTCAAACTGCCTTTCATCAAGAATTGTTAGGGGCCGCCTATGAGCTTGATCTGTAGGTCTTAGATTAGTCTATGGCTCATTAGTTAGGGGCTTCATGTGGTTATACCCTTCGCTTCTTGAAAGTAGTTCTAAACCTTAATCTATGAATACCCTTCTATGGCCAATCATTTTATCTATGGGTTATAAACGATCACGTCCCAAGCATAGGGTCTAGACGTGGCACAATGAATGGGAAACTGGAAGGCTACCCAAATAAGTATCATAACATATTGTTTTGTGGAATATAAAAATAAACATTTCTAAAGGAATAGGGCCTTCTGACACTCTCTATAGCGATGAATATGGGAAAGGGATTTGATGACTTGCATAACAAGCAACTACTAAGGGGAAGGTAAGTATGGAACATTCTATGAGGAAGCAAGGACTTAGGTCTTTCATTACTTTCCATAGTCATCAATAACATCAAAATATCATCACATTAGGGATACAGACTAAAGGATAAGTCTTCATAAAAGGTCAGACATAGCATAGTGAGTACACGGCATAGAATAGCATGGTATCTAACACCATCTCTAAGAATAGAAAGTTAGAACGAACCCTTAGGAGACGCCATAATTATGAAAACACCATTAATAAAATGAGTATAAAAATGTTTCCAAGGGTGCCCGTGGGAAGGTCTCACGGACTGTGTGATCCTTCCATTATCCAACATTTAGAAAATTTCCATTGTCGAACGTTCGAGATGGTAATATCACACTTAGAAAATTTGCATGCCAACACCTATACGGAGGGCTTCATGGCCCGTGAGAGGTCACGTGGACTGTGTGGCCTCCCGTGAAGATTCACTTAGAAAATTTCTTTGTTGACAAAGCTTCGAGATGCTTATCCTAGACATAAAACATTTTCACACTAACACCTATATTGAGGGCCTCATGGACCATGAAGGGACTAAACGGTCTGTGAGAGGTGCAGGTGTGAAGTACCTTAGCCAAAATGTGGATTTTCAAGTCCAAGGCCCTCCAAAAGGTACACCACATGACCAGTAAAGCCTCACATGGACCGCGTGGGATTCATGTGGAGAGCGCCTTAGTCTTAAACTCCACATTACTGCCAACACTTTACAGATAAGGGCCCTCTACACGACCCATGGTGAGTCACACGGCCTATGGTGCTACCCGTAAAGCATCACATTGGTCAAAAACTTTTCGGGACATAATTTCAAGCACCATTAAGTTCATCCAAAGTTCGGTCCTTACATGATCTCCCCCTTGGGAACATTCATCCTCAAATATGTTAGAATAAGGCTTTAAAGTCTTGACTTAGAACATGCAACATCCAAACACAAGACACAATGCATATTTCATCATTTGAAATTCATAAAGTCATTAAAACTCAAATCAAAACATCTTTAAATCATTCAAAACGTTTTAAAACCATTTTTATGTACATTTATGCATGTCATGATATGAAATACAAGAGTGAAAGAATTAGGACCACTTGGGATTAGGAAGAACCTAATACCTTAGGCTTTTGAGTAGATTGGAAAAAATTGTGATACCATTTTGTCATGTCCAACTCTGCCTTCCATGTAGCATTCTCCACATGTTGATTTCTCTAAAGCACCTTAATCGAAGCTACATTCTTGTTGAAATGCCGCTTCGCTTGTCTATCCATAATATCAACCGGGACTTCCTTATAAGAAAAGTTCTCCACGACTTCAACACCTTCTGAGGACATAGTAGTACAAGGATCACCAAACAATCTCCTAAAAACAGACACATGGAAAACTAGGTGATTAGAATTCCAATCCAGTGGAAAATCCAATCTAGAAGCCATATTCCCAATCTTGTCAACAATCTCATAAGGACCTACATACAAGGGACTCAACTTACCTTTTTTACCAAAATACATTACACCCTTCATGAGTGATACCTTCACATACACCCAATATCACCAACATGAAACTTAAGATCCCTCTTCCTCACACCTGAATAAGACTTTTTGTGACTTTGAGCCATTTCCAACCTCTCCCTAATCAACTTGACCTTTTCCAAACCCTCTAACACCAAATTTTGGCCAATCAAATCCATCTCCCCTAACTCAAACCACCCCATTGGAGATCTACATCTCTTACCATACAAAGCCTCAAATGGAGCCATACCAATGCTAACTTGAAATCTATTGTTATAAGTAAATTGAATGAGTGGTAGATGATAATCGCAACTACCCATGAACTCCAATACAGCAGCCCTCAACATGTCCTCCAACGTTTGAATTGTGCTATCAGTTGTCTATCGATTTGAGGATGAAAGGCGGTATTTAACATCATCTTGGTAGATCCCGACTGAATTGAATAGTGAGAGTTATGACCTTCACTCATAATCACCCTCCTAAGATCATCAACATTTTGAACATATAGTCGGCCTTGGTACCGGAGTACACATCCCCCCTTAAGAAAAAACTTCTATCTTAATTTTGGCAACCAATTTCTTCAAGTCAACCAATAGAAGATCTAATCTTGGTTAGCCTAACCTCAACAATCACAGAAGAGCCGACCACATTACGAACATGAATACCACCATTGTTAGAGTCATCCAATGTAACACCAACCTAGCTAAACGGTGAACATCCTTAGCCAACTCCTTCTTCCATTCATCAACATACAGTTCCAATAGATAACCTAATAAGATCATCAACTACAACATTTGCCTTGCAAAGATGATATTACACACTCATGTCATAGTCCTTAAGGAGTTTCAACCATCTTCTTTGCCTCAATTTAAGATCTCTTTGAGTGAATACATATTACAAACTCTTCTGATTGGTGAAAATGTCAACATGCACCCCGTACAAATAGTGTCTCCAAATCTTCAAAGCAAACACCACAACCGCTAGCACAAGATCATGAGTAGGGTAATTACACTCACAGACTGATAACTCTTGTCACATTCATCCGGCCATACAAACTTGGCCTTCTTTTGGGTCAACTTGGTCAATGAGGTGCAATAGATGAGAAACCGTCAATGAGCCTCCTATAATAACCAAGCAACACAAGAAAGCTTTGAATATTTGAAGGAGTCAATGGTCTAGACCAATTTTTTACTGCCTCAGTTTTCTTCACGTCAACCTTAACACCATCACTGGACACAATGTGTCCAAGAAAAGCTATTTCACGTAACCAAAACTCACATTCGCTTAACTTATAATAAAATTATTTCTCCCTCGATGTGTGAAGAACCAACCTCAAATGATCCATATGCTCCCACTCACTTTAGCAATACATAAGGATATTCTCAGTGAAGACAACCACAAAACTATCAAGGAATGGCTTGAACAGCTAATTCATAAGATCCTTATATGCAACCGGAGCATTAGTCAAACCAAATGACATTACATAAAATTCATAGTGCCCATATCAAGTTTGCAAAGGTGTTTTGCAAATGTCACGCTCCCTAACCTTCAATTGGTGATAGCTTGAACAGAGGTCAATCTTTGAGAAATAGACTGCCCCTTGAAGTTTATCAAACAAGTCATCGATCCTTGGTAACAGATACTTATTTTAGATGGTTACCATATTAAATTGCCTATAATCAATGTATATGCGAAGAGACCCATCTTTCTTTCTTATAAATAACACCCGAACACCCCATAGGGATAGACTTGGCCTAATAAAGCCTTTATCCAACACGTCTTTCAATTGATCTTTCAATTCCTTCAACTTAGCTGGTGCCATCTGATATGGAGAAATAGATATAGGTTGAGTATTCGAGAGAAGATTTATGCCAAAGTCTACTTCCCTTTAGGGAGGAGTATTGGGAAAATTATTGGGAAACATATCCGAAAATGCATTAACCAACGGAATCGATTCAAGAGTAGATAACTAAAATTCCACATCCTTGACCCTCTTAATATGATATATACATCCCTTAGAAATCATCTTTTCAGCCTTAAGGTAGTAAATAAACCAACCATTAATAGCGGAGTTACTACCCTTCTATTTAAGAACAAACTCATCCAGAAATTGGAACATGACATTTTGGGTTCTACAATCCATAGAGCTATATAAAGCAGGCCACCAATCCATCCTGAGAATAACATCAAAATCAAACCTCAAAAGTTTCACAAGATCACAAAATAGAGATAGGACAACCCCGATAAACGTTTCAAGCAATAATTGATTCACCCACATGAGTAGAAAGCTAAAAGGGATCCCTCAGAATTTTAAGGCTGAAACCAAACTTAAAAACCAAAAGAAGAGTCACAAAATATAAATTTGCACCAGGATCAAGCAAAGCATAAGCATAAACATCAAAGACTTTTAACTTGCCACTCACAACATGTAGAGTCTCTTCAACTTCCTGATGAGCATGCAAAGCATAGAACCTATTGTGTCCAAGGACACCAGCTAGGGGAGCTCTCAGTTGGTCTTCATCTCTATGAGCCAACTGACCTTAATCCTTCTGAGCAACTTTAGGAGAATCAACAATCTTTTGGGTCTTATCGCCACACACATAGCATATACCCAACTTTTTCCAACAAGCACCCATGTTGTTGTTTCCACGCCTATCAGACTGGGGAAGTAATGGCCCACCACCAATCGGTGCATTAGGAGGAGGTATGCTAGCATTGGCAAACCTTGCATTAGAACTTTAGCACTGTTGGAAGCAACCATAGCCACCCACCTTGGAGTTGGAGGACCCACCATCATTATGGGCCCTCTTAGAATCATGCACTCTCTTCTCCTTATTCTTTTATCCTTCAATCTATTCAGCATATGTCATGAACTTGGAGATGTACATATCCCAAACAAGAATAGCCATATGACACTCCTTCACAACCAAATTAGAGATACTAGAAATAAACTTGTGTATTCTTGCATAGGGGTCAGCCGCAAGAATAGGAGTATACTTTGAGTTCTTAGTGAACTTGAGGGCATAGTCCCTCACACTCATATCACTCTATTTAAGATTGATAAGTTTTGAAATCCTAGCTTCCCTAAGTTCAAAGGGGAAGAAACAATGAAGAAAGGCAAACTTGAACTCTTCCCAATTAACTCCATCACCAAAAAGCCCACTCTATCAACCGTTGAGTGTACCACACTTAGGCTACATCCTTCAACTAATAAGCAGTTGACTTAGCCTTCTCCTTTGATGCCACTCCCATAATGTTGAACACCTTAGACAGTTCATCAATGACCTCTTGATCATCCTCATCAACCTTTGATCAATAGAACTTCAGAGGATTTATCTGGTAAAATCTCTCAATCTAGAAGCCGAAGTGGGATTACGGCGAGAAAGATTAACCTGCCTAGTCTGAGTGGTCACCGCTTGGGAAATCATAGAAATAGCAATTCAGAATACACCATTGGTGATAGGCTCTTCCAAAGTCCCTTGAGGAACTTGAATGTCATGAATTGAGGCCTGCTTGAGAAAGGGAGCTCTTCGTGAAGGAATCTTCTGTAATGTTGCAACAACATTATACGAATTAGGAAACCTTAATATATGGTTCAAAGCATAACATTAGACATAAATAAGTGAGAGGATTCCTAGAACATCATCATAGCCTCCCACACATAGGCATGGTGCACTCCACACCCATGAATAGGACACTACTTAATGCATCATGTTGGATTCTAAGGATCATTTATAAACCTAGTGCTCTGATACCAAGCTTGACATAACTCGGGGCTAGGGTTTAGGAGTGACCTGGGGAATGAGATCTAAAAAGTGTCACGATCCAAGCTTAGGGCCTAGATGTGACACGGCGAATGGGGAACCCGAAAGGACTCCATACAAGCCTCTTAACATATCTTTACACTTCATTGGTTGCAGAAGAAATTAAATAACATAATGAGTATAAATAAGGAAAAAGGGGATAAAGGAATACTTTCATAACATATACATCCAGACAAGAGAGCCAAGGCTCAATACATAATATGTCTAATAAAACTTCTACTACATAGATAAGAGCAGGGGCCAAGACAAGCTACCAGGATCACCCTCATAGTCAATATATGCATAAAAAAATATAGTATTACAATATAGCATGAGATCTTAAACATCATCCCCGAAATGGAGGACTCACCAAACAGCTTGAGAGAAATCGTATTAGCCACGTAGAGGAAGATACTCAAGTGGGGCTCTAGTTCCTACATGGTAAAATCATGTTGGCATGGAGTATGCATTAGTATATTTGAATGTACTAAGTATGTAGATGCAATACAAGAAGAGATAAGCAACATAATCGAAATGCATAAGCATAGGCAATGAGCAGCATATAATACTATGCATGCATGGAAAATGCTTGTAGTGAAATCATGCTTATAAAGAACATAATACATGAGAAAGGAGGGACTATTATTAGTTAATATCCAAGGCCTACCACATCCTTAGAAAGGCGAATGAGGAACAATCCGCTCAATGTAGTTGATGAGCTACAAAGCCCTCAACATAGCTGATGTGGAACAAACCCCTCAACATGGTTCATGAGGTACAAACCCCCTAACATGGTTATCAAGGTATAAACCCCTTGACATGGTTGCACAGGCCTACCACTTCCCGCATGAGGCGATCGAGGTACAAACCCCTCACATGGTTACCCGAGCCTACAACCTCCCAGTGAGCCTTCGTCAATTACCAACACTATAGAGATAATATCATATACATACATTCCTTTCATCATCATATAGTCATTCAACTCATAAGACATGCAT
>JAABOM020061644.1:0-10852 GCA_011800125.2 Solanum clarkiae
AATTCATTCAACTATTTTACATACCGTACATTCCACGTACTGATGACACTCGGTGCTGCATCATTTTATGATGCAGATATAAAGATTAGAGATCATCAACAAGCACATCGATGAGGATCTGTGACGTTCAGCTGATTGGTAAGCCTACCCTACTTTGGAGGATTCATTACTTTTATTTTCGTCTTCCTTTAGAGTTAGACATTTACTAGATGGGTCTGTCATTGGCACCACCTAATAGTGGTAGAGGCTTCATAGACTAGAGTCAAACGTTGACTGTTAAGATTATGAGCTAGTTCTTTCTACTAGCCTTCTATTATATTATTATTTGAGATCAAATAGATGTGCCTATTTATATTCTTTATTTCTTCTGTTGATTAGTAGAATGTATGGATGAATGAATGTCATGGACCAAGTGGTCCATTTTGGGACTAGCAATAGTCTTTAGGTGCCGTCCACGTCTTGTGACTTGTCCAGGGCATGACAGTAACTACAAGAAGTTGTTAATTCATCAATCACAATGAACTAGTATCTTATGCCAGCAGCACAGTCCAGTTCTTGCTATGACTGTTGTCCACACATCAATATTGGAATATATTGTCAATAGGCTATGCCAATACTTCAGCAAATTCAACACCACGAACCTCATGGTTCACACCTTATAAATGAAAACATTGAGCATATGCTTTTCTTGATGATTGCATTAGTTATGATGTCAAAATGGTGAGATTGATAACGAATTTTTCTTTTTAGAATGTCAAGTAACTCATCGCGATAAACAACTGATAATATAGTTCAGTACTATTTTATCTTTCAAATACATACGTTGAGTTGATCATTTCTTCACCTATTCTTATTGGTTTACACTTATTTGTAATGGTTTTCCTTTCAATTTTCTCTGAGAGTGCTCAATTTTTTTAGCCTGCTAGATCATCATGTGGAAAATATAATTAGTTTTTGTATTGTTTTATTCCTATTGAAGGTAGATCTGAAGTAATCAAGCTAAAAATATCACTTATTTTGAAACATACAAGTATAATATGTGTCTCATCTTTGTTTATATGAATAATCAAATTGCATCAACTAAGTCTTTATGCTAACCAACATATATTTTTGCTTTATTTCTAATAGTTCAGAGGTATTTTTTACTCTTTTTCATTTTCTTAGAGAGAGGGGTATTTTTGAGCAAAAAATTTAAAGAAGGGGTATTTTTGAACCAAAATCTAACGGAGAAATATTTTTCCTCCATTTTGAATAGTTCACAGATATTTTTTTTACCCCTTTTCATAAAAATATAAATATCACTTATTTCGAAACAGGCAGTAAATCTGAAGTAAAATATGCCACATCTTTGTTTTATATTAATGATCAAATTGCCTCAACTATGTCTTTGTGCTAATCATTTCTCCAAACTTCTAAGTCTATGAGGGGTCATCTACGACTCGTAGAATGTCCCACAACTTATAAACGGGGTCTTGTAGACCCAACTGACAGTTTCAATGAGGGGTATTGTTGTCCATTCCGAGTCCTATTTACATAAATCCTTGGCCATGTCAGGCTTAGATAAAGCCTTAAAAAAAAAACCTAGGTGCATTATTCATCATTTTTCACACTTAGAAATTCTTGAGAGCAATAAAGAAGGGAGAAGAAGCTAGGGTTTTCAACTCAAGTGCGACGATTGACTGAGGTTCGATTGTTCTCCTATATCCAGTATGTATGGCTTACTAAAGTGTGAAATTTCTTTCTTCACATGCCCCTTTCATCATCTTGATTCAAGATTTGGAAAAGAGTTGAGAATTGAAAATTTTTATTATCTTAATACTGAAATCCTTTCATTTATTATTCTCCTTATTAAATTTGAGGTACTTGCTACATTACATAAACTTTGATATGAAGTTGAGGTAAAGTTTTATACTTGATAACATGAATCCTAAATTGTATTATTTTTATGAAATTCTATGCATGTCTGAGTATTTGAGTTGAGTAATTTGGGTATTTGAGTTGATTAAATTGAGTATGATTGAGCATGAGAAGCATTTTGCATTGAGTCACATACATCACTATATATATGACTATCTTTCTTGCATTACATGATAAGTCAACTTGAGTGAGTCTAGATGACCGTTTGTGTTTGAGTCGAGTTTGATTATTTGTATTGATTGACTGAGTTGATGAGACACTAAGTTGAGTTGAGCTAACCTTAATAAGGTTGAGATTTGAGTTTATTGATCGAGTATGGAGGATTGACATGATTGATAATTTAAGCATGTTTTAGTCTTAGGAGGAGTATCGAACACCAAGTAGTGAATGAGTAAACATCTACTTTAACCCACAAAACTACGTTGCCAGCATAGGATAGTCATACAACCTATTCTGGCAACTCTTATCCCGCAAGTGGATGTTTATTATAGATCCAAGAAAGAGTTTATCATCCTTTATCATGGAATATTTAGGACGGGCGTGGCAACGACATCGCTTTCGTTGTGCATCACCCAATCTAAGGGTTATGGGATGTGGATGTCGGTTAAGAGAAACTCTCAAGAATATTGATTGAGCATGGGATTTTAAACTGGGTCTATTTTACTGAGTTTATTTGAAAAAGCATGATTTACTTCAACCTTGCATATACTGAGTCGAGCATGAGTTATTGAGTCAAGATGAGTGAGTTGAACTTTATTTTCTTGAGCAATTTTACATACCTATATATTTCATATAATGACGGTCATTTAGACATGCATCATTTTATGATGCAGATACAAGTGATAGAGGACTTCAGCCGCCATCATTGAGGTCCGGATCAGTATATTGCTAGAGTTGGTGAGACATCTGTGCTTTCTAGATGAGCCCTTTTTTTCTTCTATTTTGATTTAATATTTTTCTTGCGTTGATTTGGGGTGGACATGGCCTGTCATAGAACCATCTAGACTATTGATAAAGGTTTCATAAACACTGAGTAGAGGATTTGTTGAGTAAGTTGTATTCAAACTTATTCATTGGAAACCATGAGATCATTGAATTATATTTTACTCACATGATGTCCTTTCTAATTAGGTATTATTCTTTTGCTATCGAGTACGATATGATGATGAGGCCAAGTTGTTCGCTCGAGGGATAGCAATAGTCTCTGAGTGCCGACCATGCCAAGGGTACCCTCTTGGGGCATGACATATTGATTGGTGAATCGTGAAGAAATTGAAGGTATTTTTGTCTAAGGATAAAAGAAAATGGTGGGGACTTTTTAAAAGATATATGATGAGATCCTTAGTACTGCACTTGCAAATTCTAGAGAGAAAAGAGATACATTCATCAAAAAAAACTTTTGATTGGGAGAGAAGGGTTTGTACTTGACTTAAAGGTGAAGGATTGCAAATGAAAAGAGGATTTGTCATCAATTTTCCTTTTAATTCCAAAACCTTATGCAATGGATAATCCTTTTGGCAACATTTTCATTTTAAGCATGAGTGGATAATAGGCCCCATGTTGGGAATGTTCTTAATAATTGAATGTTAATTACTTACTATGGGTTTCTGATTTAATTGAGTTTTATGTGCTTATTTAATGTGGGTTTGGTATCAAACCGTGACTTCTCACTCGGCTTCTATCAAGCAATTGGAGACTCAATTGAGTAAAATTTCATCCCACTTGAGCCTCAATCCCTGGGTTCATTCATGAGCTCTTTTATTAAGTAATATGTAGGGTTTGTGAATACTCATGTAAAGTATTTATTGAGTAATCAAGTTTATGATGATATGATTTACAAGAAGACATTCTAAGAACATGCATAAGACCTTTTAATCCATCTCAATCAAGGTGGAACATGGAAAAAATAATTTCATGTTTTAGTTTAGCCTTACATACATGGGATGAATGTAGACAATCAAATTTGCAAGGTATTGGCCTCAATCCTCTTGAACCCTAACCATTTCTCCTCTTCTTTGCTGAAGGATTTTACTTAGTTTTAGTGTAAAAGACTTTAGAATGGGTTCAGGAATCCTTATTAGGACAAAAATGACCTATATCGGTCGTGCGTTAAGTTTAGAAGGGGTGGCAAAAAGTTTGGAATGTCCCTTAAAAAATTTAAAATTTTGAACTTCGGTGGAACAGGTCAGTGAATTAGGTCTTTAATGTAGACTTGTTCCCTCCACATTCATTTTTGAATATTTTTCCTTCGATTTTCTAATCCCATAGAAAACAATGGGACAAAAACTAAGTGCAAATACATGACAAGTCTATGAAACAGACAAGTTGCGCACTTTTCTGGAATTGAGTCTTTTTCTCGAAAAATTATCTTTTGACTCGCTTTCTCTAAAATTCAACCAAGATTATTCTCCCACATATTTTTTCGTGTTCATCGCGCTTATGGCATCAAATTTTGTTGAAAAAGTTTGGGAAGACGCATTATGTATATATTCTCTCGTCTAAGGGTATTTTGGTAATTTTATGGGGTGTAACATTAGAAGTCACCCCTATCTTCTCCTGAATAATATCATTCCTAATCTTATCACACCTAGTATGTCCACACACTCATCTCAATATTCTCATCTCTGCAATTTCGTCTTCTAAACATGCGAGTTTTTGACTGGCCAACAGGGACAGATCTACATGTGTTGAAGGGGTGTCACGTGACACAGTTTCATCAAAATGTTTTAATACATATATACATACATATATATATTGATGTGCTGCCTAAATACAACACATTTGATACCTAAAACTTGGGATTTTGTGTGTTCTCAATGCGAATTTTATGGTTTTTATGTGTTTTTGTGTTTGTTTTACAAGAAAACATGATTAACATGATTTTGAGAAAGTTACAGACTTTTCTAGTTTTTGAGGACATACGAGACCCTTTACGAGTCGTAGAGCCTTCTACGAGTTATAAGGGTAGTTTCATGAAGATTTCTAGTGTTGGATAAAAGTCTAACAATTTGAAGTTCAGCCACACGAGACTTCTTTACGACTCATAGTTCACTCTACGAGTCGTATTGAGGGGTTACATGGAAATTTCCGAAGAAGGATCAAAGAAGGACTAAAAGATGCAGATGAGGACTTTGAGAGGCCAATAGAGTCGTAGATTAGACTATGACTCATTAGGATATTTTGTAGTATCAAGAAGCTAAACAAGAAAGTCGATTACGACTCGTATTCCCAGTTACGATTTGTAACTACGAGCCGCAAAAGACGATGATCAGTTTTTCTAATATTTTAGGGACTTGTTTTTAAATACTATAAATAGTATAATTAGGTAATTTTTAGTAAGAATTACAATAGACTTAGATAGAGAGCACAAAATTAAAGCATTTTTATGGTTATAGACTTGGAGACTAAATATTGGAGAAGAGAATACACTTATGGATTCATTGTATCTTTTAACCTTGTGATTGTCAATACAAATTGGGTCTGCTTGTTCTTCAATCTATTTGGATAAGAGATTAATTAATTATGTTTTCTCAATTCATAGTTTCTTTATCTTCCCATAGCATGAGTGGCTAAACCCACAACTTGGGGTTGTGGGAACCATGAAGATATAACCAGATAAACCTGGATTATTTGTAATTCCTAGAATGGGTATTTGCATGTATTAATCAATTCTCTTCATTTTGCATATTTTCTAGTGGTGGGCAACATTAGAACTTGTCTAGTGTTACCTTTACGATCCAGGTGGTAATGAATAGGAAAAGAGATTGGTTAACAAGATTCGATAATGTGTTCTTATCTAATCAACTGAACTATACCAAGAGGAGGTTGACTGGGACTATGGTTAATGGTTAGTATATCACACTATAGAGATGAGCCAAATCGCATAGTGAACTTCGACCTTCACTTTGACCAAAGGGTTGGAAGAACTTAAGTTACCATCCTGTATGCGATCTAGTTGAATATTGTGATATCCGGGGATGTTAAGTTAGTTCATCAGGGGAACACAATACCCAAGTTGCTCTCCATTATTGATTGTCTTCTATTTCAGTTAGTTTAGTTTAATTACTTATCAATCATTGCATCCCTCCCTTTTTAGGGAATTTAGTTAGTTAATACTTGAATTGTTTATTAGTGAATCGATTTTGAAAGTCTCTGTTTTCTTTGTGGGATTCAACCCTAACCTTGTTTAGGTTTATTACTTTGACAAATGGTCGCTCTGTCCTCAACAGAGATTGGGTTTACAAGTCGTATTGCACTTTACAACTATAACCCCATCTCACAAAAATCTCCAGTGAGCATGAATAGTGTACACTCTAACCACGAGCCAACTTTATGACTCATAGATCAAACTACGAGTCATGAGTGGGGTTTGTGGAACCCAGATATGTTTCTGAATTTTTCTAAGTGTTGATTGGTCTACGAGATCAGGACTTATGAATCGTAGACCAAGCTACGACTCGTAATTAGGGTTTTGTAGACCCAATCTGGTAAATTTTAAATGTTGACCCAGTAAGGTATAAAAGGAGAGTCAAAATATTTTGACCCCACTTTTACCCTAATTTACCAAAATTTCCCTACTTCCTTTCGTTCCATTTTTCCGTTCACTTTTTTGGCTTTAATCGGTGTTTTCTGGCAAGAAATTCTAACCACACCTAGGGTTTCTTGGCTACTCATTCTCTCTCTCTTCTTCAAGTCTATCATCACTTGTGGTAAGTTCTTGATTTCATTTTGTTCCTTAAACTTGTCTTGTCAGTGTTTGATTATGATGATGGTTATGATGGGCTTGATTGTAAGCATGGATTGTTGGTATATGTGATATATGAATGAGAGATTAGGGTTATCATCAATTGAATCAATTATTTAGGCCCTGAATTAAGTGTGATTGCTTTGATATGGTTGATTGAGTGCCTATGGTATCATGTGCCTTGTTTGTGAATGTTTGAGTTGATGATTATGAATGAGTTGGTGCTTACTCTTGCTATACTTTCTTGAATGAGAATTGTGAATTTGAAGTAGGGTTGCTTTTGATTGTATTGAAAAATTGAATGTGGAATCAGGAATGGTGGACTTGTGGTTGTTCATTGTCATTCCCATTAAATAATTTATTTTGTGTGTCACTGAATGATGTAAAAGAGTCTATGTTTGATGGATTGATGGGTGTTAGCATTGATGTATGATCTTGTGAGAGTCCAGTAGGAAGGATGAATTGATAGGGTATCAATGTTGTATCTCTTTCAATGGGGTGAACTTATTCAATCATGTTTGGCGTGCGGGTTATTATGTGCTTAACATATGAGTATACATATGCTTGCTTCGATGCTGGTAGGATAGTGCTTGAAATGTTTGTAGGGTCCGTGTGATGAACTGGGGCAGTTTAGACACTTGTAGTTTCTTGTTCACGAGACTCTTTTATGACTCGTAAATAAGTCTACAAATCATAATTTCCCCTCGTGGGAAGTTACAGTGACTTGAATTTCTGAGTATTTATCATACGAGACCTTCTACGAGTCGTATGTCACTATACGGCTCGTAGATAGGTCTCGTAGACTCTTGCCTATTTTGAATTTACTCCATAGAACTTTATACAAAACTAGTTTATGACTCGTAAACCAAAGTACCAGTCGTACCTGGGTCTTGTAAAACCCTCCATTGTTCAATATTGTTTTGCACTTTTCGATTACGGGTCTACTTTATGACTCTTCTACAACTAATCTAATTGAGTTTTTGCTTTTTCTTTCCTAATTTTTGGGGCTAATTATGGTTCATATATTTTTGATTTTTAGGTAATATGGCCTTGAAAGGAAAATGCTCTCAGATTGAGGAGTTTAGGAGGAAGCTCATCGATGAGCTGACTAATGATGAGCAGATGCCCCAGCCGAGTCGGTCACTTGAGATCCATGATGTTTCATCAGACCCCGAGGCTGGGGTACGATAGATAGAGTAGCTGCTACTAGAGTTTCCCAAACTCAGGTTCAGACCGCTATTCCTTCCCAGTCTTATAACACCCCATATCTTACAATACTAGTACTATGCAAATGAAACATGATATGGGTTGGTCAAATTAGAGCCAATTTTTAAAAGTTCTTGAATCTCCAATTAAAGGGAGATATATATCTAAAGCTGAAGAGGGTTAAGTATAAATAAGTTTTAAGTCGAATTAAGGAAATCACGACCTTAAATGAAGTGAGAGAACTCAGGTACTTGTAGGACTTAGGAAGCTAGCAGGTGAGTCACCTACTTGCTTAGCTTAAATTTTCTAGCCAAACGGAGATGAGGCCCGACGTCAAATTTGTCCAAGTCCGATTATGAATAAAGTTCGTGTTTAAGGTGTAACTTTAGCCCATGTTTTAGCATCACAAATGGACTATACTTTTAGCCCAAGAATAATAGAGAAAGGGCCCAAGTACAATAAAGCTCACTGGGTGAGTTGGGCCAAAACTAACTAAGAGAAAGGAAACAAAATAGGTAGTAAAGGCCTAACCAATTTGAACCCAATAAGGCCCAAGTGAAAGGGGAAAAATGGTACTTTTATTTCTTGATAAAATAAGTCTTAAAATGAGAAAGTTGACTCGGCTAAGTACTCCTTTAAAAGGGGCTTAAAATCAGCTCACTCAAGTCATTCAACTTGAACAAAAAATCAGATTTTCTTAAGGCTTTCTCTCTATACTTCTTAACTTTGTAAAGCAGCCAAAAGGAGCTTTTGGGGTTCTTAAGGAGGCACGCAACCTTGAAGGTAAAGGTAAGTGATTATAGTTGTGTGTTTAGTATGGTTTTCTTGTGCAAAACAAGAGACTATGTTGGTTATGTCTATGCTAAAATTGTTGGACAACATGTGTGCCAAAAGTTGTTGTACATTTTTCTTGTTTATTTGGAAGCTTTTCTCTTTTTGGTTGGATTGATTATGAAGGGAGGCTACTGTTATTTAAGAGTACTGGTTCTATAATAATGTATAAAGGCTACTGCACCATTTTTACAGTCCACGAAAGTAAGTTCTTGTGTGATATCGTAATTGTGCTCGTAATAGGAACTTGTGGGCTGATTGATTGGGGGCTATGGTCTCACATTCTCCACCTATTTTGAGGATTGTTTTTGAACTATTTTAGGACTATTTGTATGTATAAATGTTATGGAAATAGTTTGGTTAAAGTTGGTAAAGTTTTGAAATCGTCAACGTCGTAATGTAGCGAAGGGATGTAATGTTATGCCGCCTATTTGTATGTTGCACAGATTTGTTATGTCTTGTGCTTTGTGGGCTTTTATAAGGCTGTTATTACACTAAAATAGACTGCACATGATATGTATATGATAATATGTATTAGAAGATACGATTAGGGGCGGAAAGGTTAAAAGAATACGCTCGGGTTTATAATTATCCACTTGCTGCCCGTATGTTGTTTTTATGAGAGTGGGCTGCCAAGATGTATCTACTGGCTACTAATGCTAGTTTTATCACCTACTATGTTGTAGATCAATATTTGGAGGAAGGAAAGGTTATCTCGAGGTAATAGCGAGGTATATAAGGCTATTTGATTTCATATTATTTGGCATGAAACATAGATCCCTCCTTGGCATATAAAGACACTTACCAACTTCGACACAACTATTAACCGTGTCTCCACTCTTTTACATGTTCATATGCTCCTATATATAGTCACTTGCAAACCTGCATATATACTTGGATACCAAGATACACGAATTCATTCTGCTAAATAAAGTCCACGTGTTATTCTACCTCCGATGCATTTCATTATTTGTGTAACCTACTCCTTTCATTATGGTATTGTCTTTTATAATTACATATATTTTATATATTTTATCTACAGTCCTACAGCTCCAATATTATGACCACCAAAAGAATCATCTCAAAGGTAACTGAAATATAAAGTAAAGTATATTGCTTATTGATGGGTGGTAACCCGAGGGGTGGAAAAATCACCTAACCAGGGTTGATCCTATCACAGGGGGTAGCCCGAGGGGTTAAAAGAAAAGCCTAGCCTGGGTCGATCCCGATATAGATTTATCACTAATCATCTGGTCATTTGTATTACATGTTGTGCACAGATTATACAGTAAAGGTAAAGTAATAAAAGGAACATAAAGAACATGATCCCATTGTATAACTAAAGGTGGTCTGTTATCCTACACCAGTGCATAGTTTCATTTGAGTTGTTACTTCATATATAGTATTTATTGCTTTACATATTCAATAGATTATCTCGTACTGACATCCTTACGGAGGACCTGCTTTTCATGCTGCAGGTTCAGGTGCTAGTAGATCTCCACAGTAGGAGTACAGAATATCCAGTTGCTGTTACCAAGCTCTAGGTTGCTTCGGAGCTTTGTGTGTCTAAAGCGTATATCTTTTTTGTATTGTATAGTTAGCCGAAGGGCCTGTCCTGACCCTTATAAGATACTTTACCTTATCTAGATACTTTGTAGACTATGTAAATTAAAGTGTGGTCATGTCTCGTACTTTAGATACTGTGGCCCCAACGGCGTAGCCATATGCATTTCCTTTTGGCTTGTTATTACTGTCTACTTTCTTAAAGGTATGTTGAATGTAGAAATCTCTCATAATAAGTATAGAAAGCGTATAGATATAGATTGGTTCTCCCGGGCCTTATTGGCAATGGGTGCCAGTCCACCTTAATGGGACTTTGGGCGTGATAGAAGTGGTATCAGAGCCGGTCATCCTAGGTAGTCTACAAAGTCGTGTCTATGTAGAGTCTTGTTTATCAATGTGTTGTGCACCACATTGATAATTAGGAGGCTACGTGGCATTTAGGATTTGTTACTTTCTTTTTGTTCTTTAAATCATGCCATAGAGCTAAGTGTGATAGGTAGATTGTGTCAACCCTTAAATTGTTTTGTACAGCAAGTATGCCAGAAACCAGGAAAAACAAAGGTAAAGGGAAGGAAGTAGAAGTGGTGGTTG